>CAUYRT010092052.1:0-29318 GCA_963574885.1 Lepilemur ruficaudatus | reverse complement strand
GGCAGAAAAGCAGCATCAGGAAGGTAAGGAACCCTCAGCCCAGACCCAAAAGACAATGAGTCTCTTTTCTATTTTTATTTCCACTTTTCCAAATTAAATGGAGAGACTCCCGGGCTGGGACATTGCTCATCCTTCTAGGCCCAGGCGGGGCAGGTTGGGGGACAGCGGCAGAGGGTTCCTGTGGGAAGCTCTCAGGCCACCCGTGTGCGTGCACAGCGGCGGCACTAACACGGGCCGCAGGGGCCAGGGCGGGGTTGTGAGAGAGCCGAGATCTCCGTGGGGGCGGCCCTGGGCCCTAGTCCAGGAGTCATCAGTCGCCTTCCCACGGCTGGTGCCTCCGCGCAGCCTTTCCTCTGTGTGGGGTGATCTGAGGGCTGTGCGGAGCCCCTGAGAGCCTCCCGCCAGGGGCTGGAGCGGCCTCCGGCCTCCTCGGAAACAGAATCCTGCCTGACAGCTCAGAGGGTGAGTTTCTCCAGAAGAGGAACAGTGACAGAAGACACCCGTGGTAATTTCATGCAGGAAATCCCTCCTGTGTTCTTCAAAGAAGGAAAACAGAAAATATTTTTCATTCACTTTAAAAATAAGTAAAAGCAAAGAAAAAACAAACGCAAAGCTCTATTAATTCGGTGCAGAAGGTCATGTCCTCCATGAGCGCAGAATGTCTGCAGCTTGTCTGGGCAGAGGCGGGTGAGGACTGGTCCCAGCGCCTCAATCTTTCCTGTCTCTCCGCATCAGGTGGAGAGAAAGGAGCGGCCCAGGAGCAGGAAGAAGAGCTGCCCTCTAAAAGGTAAGGTTCTGCGGCTCCACCCCGAACCACCGGGGATTTGATCTTGCCTTTCCCTGAGGGACCAGCCCCATGTCTTAGCCGTGAGAGGGAGGCTGGGGCAGGACATCTGAACCTGGATCCCTCTCACATTCCGCGCTGGGAATGAAGCCAGGGTCTGGGAATGGGTGCTGCCCAGCAGGGGTGGTGTGGGGGGCCGCGGGCCCATAGCTGCCTCCATGTGACGGTGGGGCCTTCAGGCCCAACTGTGGACAAGCTGTTTAACTTTGCTAAGCCTGAGTCCTGGTGGAGCCAACCCCTGTCCTCCTCCCCATCTCCCCACAGGGCAGGTGTGAGGACCCGGAAGGCAGTGGGGGGCGGGCAGCGATGGATGTGCACTTTGTAAATTTCATCCCCCACGGTCTGCCCTGGAGGGACATCCTCTCAGCGTCTAGTAAAATCCACAGGCCCCTTCCTTCCCCATCTTAACCGGCTCCTAATTTCCAGTGTGTAGAGATAGCCTGAGGGATCTGGAGGAGGCTCAAGACATGATTTCACTTCTACAGAGGTAAAGAACTTTCCCCTTCTCCGCTATCCTTCCTACCAGACTAGAGTGTGACCCCAGGGCCACAGAGCTGTCTGGCGCTGACCTGGGGGTGGGAGAGAAGATTGTGAGGTCAGCGGGTGGGGCTGTGGAGGGGCGTGGCCGGCGAGTGCCCCGCCCCTCCCCTGGACCCTGGAGCCCCACCCTGGTCCCTCCCTTCCCCTCCCCCTTCCCCTCCCCCTTTCCCTCCCATCCCCATTCTCTACCCCCATCCCTCCACCTCCTCACCCCCCCTCCCGTGCCCTAGCTGCTCCTGGGCTGTAGCTTGTATTTCCTGTCTCCTGCAGCCACCTGGAGAGACTCCCTAATAAGGTGCACAAAAGGGCATCTGCTAGAGCCCCCCAGCCACAGGAGTGTGTGAAACATACCGCTCTCGCCGTGCCCGGGTTCGCTCCCCCGGAGCGCGTGGAGGCCGTTGCTCCTGCGGCGCCCCAGTTGGCTTCTCCGGAGCGCGTGGAGGACGCTGCTCCTGCGGCGCCCCTGTTGGCTTCCCTGCCTCCTCTGATCGAGTGCCCTCTGCCTCTGGCCTCCACCCTGTCATCAGGCCCAGCAACCTCCTCAGGTACTATTTGTTCGCACTCATCCCTGAGTGCCTCCGGACCACCACAGCTCTCCCTTTCTGGCCTTTCATCCCGGCCTTTTTCACTCTCCCTTCCTCCACCACGCCCCCCTCACCCTGCAGCCTACCCTCAGCCTCCCAAAGGCTTCTCTGCTCCTCCGATGCCTGACTCCAGTCTGACCCTTTCTCACTGTGACTCAACGGTACTTACACTGGGCACCATCCGACGAAGCTCGGCTCCACGCAGGTGTTTGTCGGCTTCTTGCATCCAGGCCATCGCAGGCCTTGGTCGCTCAAGCTGTCCCATTTCAGCTATCTCCTGGTGGCAGGCCCCTGCCAAAACCTGGGGCCTCTCCACCTTATCAGAGGGCAAGTCCCAACAAGGGGACCTTTTCCGCCACCCACCAGAGACCTCACTCTGTAGAGACCCCACAAACAAGCAGATGGAGGCTGGTAGCCCCTTTTTGCCCAGCTCTGGTAACCAGAAGCTCCTGGAGATACAAGTCACAAACAGAGTCAAGATCAACATTTGGGAAGGAAAAGAAAAAGATGCATCATTACCAGAACAAATGAGCCCAGAATACAACTTGAATCTTTTGAGGAATACGTTAAAGTCACTGAATGCTGAGCAGGACACCACTACCTCCCAACCCTTATGGAGCATGGAGGACAAGCCAGAGCATCTGCCAGGTCCTCAGAAGCTCTCACATCCCAGCATCTTGAAGGACCATTTTCAGCAGAAATATAGCCAGCTTTTCTGGGGTCTTCCCTCTCTGCACAGTGAATCCCTAGTGGCTACTGCCTGGATCCCTGAGACTTCTTCCGCACTTCAGCCTCCCTTTTTCTTATTCAATGGAATTGCAGATCTCTGCCCACTTCAAATGCAGGCTAAAATGTCTCCACTGCTTTCCCAGCCCCCTCCCCTGTCCCATCTGGATCCCCAATCCAAACCCTTGATTCCATCTCCACCCCAACTCCAGACCTCTTTCCCAATCCTACCTTCTTCTCCACCCTACCTTAAGGACTATGGAGTATCCTTCCCTACGTCACACAATAAGCCACAATCTTTCATCCCAGCCAAAACTCAGCACGCAGAATGGCCCTCTAGCAAACAACTAGAGAGTGGGTGCACTTTACCCTCTGAGGTCCAAAGATCTCAGGAAGTCTTTAGTCCTTCCTCTCCTAGCCTTTCCCGGGAAGGTTTGACTTCCATTTTTCCAGAGAATTTTCCAATCAACTCTGAGCTCCGGAAGCAACTGGAGCAACACATTCAAAAGTGGCTCATTCAACACCAGTATGACCTGGGAAGGACCCAAGAATCTCTGGAACTGATGCAGCTTCAGGAAGAATTACCAGAGATGTGTCAGGCAAAAGGCAAACATGGACCCTTACAGTCTTTTTTGTCCATCAGTGAAAGCAGCAAGGATGTACACAAGGTGGCATTCCAGCTAGGGAAGGCCCCAGGCACAAGTCTGGGGCAAATTCTGGGGAAAGCTCCAAACCATCTGTCCAAGGGCATGACATGTTCCCAAGTGAAGGTTCTGAAGGTGAACTCTGAAGAGTCAGAAAGGGACTTGATGAGGCCCTCAAGGAGTGACTCAAGAAATAATTTACTGAGGATTGTATATAAGAATCCTCTAGAAAACACCCCGAATGCCCATTTGGGCATGACATCAAGGCAAGTGAACAAGGATTTGACCCTCATGAGTGTGGGTCGATCCTGGCATGATGCTGGCCATGGTTTTTCCATGTCTGACACCCACGTGGAAACCAGAAATTTAGTAGTCTCGAAAAGTTTGGAAACCTGTGTGAACACTTGCCAGGATCTTTCCTTCCTCAGTCCATCCATGCAACAGGATCTTGGAAAGCATGTTGCAAAGTTTTGGGTGAAGCACAGGTGGGGCTTACCCCTCAAGGTCCTCAAGCCCATAAATGTCCTTAAGTTGAAAAAGGCTCAATCCTCACCCCTTCTACACAGTACCTTTCACCCTTCAGCCAACTATGAATCTGAGGCCAAATTCCTGGGAGAACCATGTCAGGAAGATCTGAGAAAGAAGGTGAAAAGAGAAGAGTCATCCTCCATACTGACCAGTCATCTTGCTGCTTCCTCTGCACATAAGAAAATCCAGATAGCCACGCAAGGGGCCCCATCTAAAAATGACCATGGGCCCTCAGCAGCCCCTCTACCTGGACAGGAGGACAGGTGGCCTTCTCAGCCCCTCACATACAGCGTCATGGGCAGAACCCAGCAGAGCAAGAAGTTAAAATCTCAGTTTTCCAGAGCTGAGGAGACCAAGACAGCAGTGCCACAACATAGAGTCATCTTGGGATCCACTATGCAGGCAAGCCTCCAAGCCACAAATGAGCATGTGAGTGGTTTACAGGCTCCAGGAGCCAGTAAAAGCCCTCCATGCCCTAGAATGTCTGTTGTCCGAGATTCGGAAGACCTCTGCCTTCTGGCGGAGGAGGTTAGTAAGTTTGAGCCCAGAGTGGCAGCAAAGTCAGCAGCCAATCAGCCTCATGTCTGTGACACTGCTGTACTCCTTCCAGACAGTGTCAGTGATATACTCCTTGATGCAAACAGTTTGGCTTCTCAGGTGCCCCAGAGCTACCTCCAGAGTGCACCTATTGGGGACAGGCCAGCTTCCCAGGTGCTAGGTGACCTCATGGCAGCCAGAAGGAGCAGCCTGGGGCCGCAAGAGCCCAAGATCCCCAAATATCAGGAGTCATGCAAGACTCAAAACAAGTTGCTTTCACTTGCTTTCAAGAGTGAGGGCGGTAGGAAGCTCAACTCAGAAAAGCACAAAGAAAGATTTGAAGAATTGGGAACCTCCCACCTCACCCCAATCAGGAGAACAGAAGATGCCCTTCACAAGATCCCCAAATATCAGGAGTCATGCATGACTCAAAGCGAGCTGCTTTCACTTGCTTACAAGAGTGAGAGCAGTAGGGCGCTCAACTCAGAAAAGCACAAAGAAAGATTTGAAGAATTGGGAACCTCCCAGCTCACCCTGGTCAGGGGAACCGAAGATGCCCTTCACAAGATCCCCAAATGTCAGGACTCATGCAAGACTGAAAGCGAGTTGTTTGCCCTTGCTTACGAGAGTGAGAGCGGTAGGAAGCTCAACTCAGAAAAGCACAAAGAAACATGTGAAGAATTGGGAACCTCCGAGCTCACCCTGGTCAGGGGAACAGAAGATGCCCTTCACAAGATCCCCAAATGTCAGGACTCAAGCGAGACTGAAAGCGAGTTGTCATGCACTCTTGCTTACAAGAGTGAGAGCGATAGGAAGCTCAACTCAGAAAAGCACAAAGAAACATGTGAAGAATTGGGAACATCCCAATTTACCCTGGTTGGGGGAACAGAAGATGCCCTTCACAAGATCCCCAAATATCAGGACTCAAGCGAGACTGAAAGCGAGTTGTCATGCACTCTTGCTTACAAGAGTGAGAGCGGTAGGAAGCTCAACTCAGAAAAGCACAAAGAAACATGTGAAGAATTGGGAACATCCCAATTTACCCTGGTCAGGGAAACAGAAGATGCCCTTCACAAGATTTCCAAATGTCAGGACTTATGTGAGACTGAAAGCGAGTTGTTTGCCCTTGCTTACGAGAGTGAGAGCGGTAGGAAGCTCACCTCAAAAAAGCACAACAAAACATGTGAAGAATTGGGAACATCCCAATTTACCCTGGTCAGGGAAACAGAAGATGCCCTTCACAAGATTCCCAAATGTCAGGACTTATGCGAGACTGAAAGCGAGTTGTTTGCCCTTGCTTACGAGAGTGAGAGCAGTAGGAAGCTCACCTCAAAAAAGCGCAACGAAACATGTGAAGAATTGGGAACATCCCAATTTACCCTGGTCAGGGGAACAGAAGGTACCCTTCACAGAATCCCCAAATATCAGGACTCATGCAAGACTCAAAGGGAGTTGTTTGCCCTTGCTTACAACAGTGAGTATGGTAGAAAGCACAAAGAAACATGTGAAGAATTGGGAACCGCCCAGTTCATCCACGTCAGGAGAACAGCGGACCACCTTCACTGTCAACGACACCAGCCCTTGCCAATAAAGAAACAGGAGGCACCTGTTTCAGAAAACTGCTTCAGAAAAAGCCTCAGGCGATTTCTTCAGTGGATTAGTCCCAAGACAAAAGGCAAGCCGTCATTAACCACTGCGCAGAGGCAAGGAACGCAGAGAAACAGTGCAGAAGTTTATGGGCTCACGACAGCTGACGGACAGATGCTGGCAGAGAAAGCAATGCTTCACCACGGACTTCATGTCTTGAAGATAAACCAGTACAAAGGGGAGCTCTGCACCCCTGTCTGTCAGCTTCCCTGCTACTGCAGGCCAGCCTGCCACCCAATGCAGAGCTGTGCAGCCAGCAGTCAACGAGCCATCCCCAAGGCCCAGAGTCACCCCATCAGGGAAAGGCCAGTCAAAGACCAACAGTTCTTGAAAACTGTCCGATTCAACAATGTGCCGTGTGGCCTGAAGCATCCCCAACTTGTGCTCTCCAGGAAGGCTGGGTCCCCAGCCACTCCCTGCCACCACAGGCTACCTGTGTCCCCAGCCAGTCCCTGCCACCACAGGCCGCCCTGTGGCTCCATCCATTATCACCACTGCCCAAAGCACTGTCTTCTGCGGGGATGCGGCTTGTCTGGCCAATAAGAAAATTCTTCTCTAGTCCTTCCTAGTAGAAAAACATTTCTTCAAGAAAAAAAAATCAATCCATGTAAAGGAAAATTACTTTTTCTCAAGTTAATACATCCAAAATATATAATAATCTTCTCCAGTGTGTTTTTTTCTCCTAAAGAGGGTAATGGCTTCTGTCTGTGCCATGCTTTGTGTGGGCTTTGGCTTCTAGAAGGGATGGGGCCTGGAGGGAAGTTGACAGTGGCTCTTTGAGTCTGCTCTCATCCTGATTTCCTTCATTTCCTTCATTGACCCAACCAACCAAAACTACTCTAAAAACAAGATGAGAAAAATCCATGAAGAACTCACCCCTGGAGCTGATTCAACCTGCCTTTCCACTGCTTTCTCTCTACCTCAACTGTTATGCAGCTGTAGGGCCCAGGTTTATGGAGCTGGGCCTCACCCTGCTTTGAGCATAGCTGAGGTGCCCTGGGACTTCTGTGTGGGGATTAGACAATGCCTGCCCCTGGGAAGCCCCTTCTCTCCCTGATAAAAGCTGGGATGGAGATAGACCCTATTAGTTCAGCCTTCATGGAAAGTACAGAGTCACCATCCCACTGCCTGCCTTGGCCTTTCCCACACTCAGAGTGACAGTGGGGACAGATCTTCCAGCTCTGTGCATGTGGAGGTCATAGGTGGGGGTGCTCTGGGGAGGGTGCTGAGGGTCTTGAACACCACTGCCCCACATGAGTGAAGGGCCCTGCTCATGGGCCACCTGCTTTCATCTGTCTCACCGATGTCTCAACTCCAGAGAAGGAGCTCTGGGTGAATTGAACAGGGCACAACTGTGTGTGCAGCAACCTTCTGATGGTTAGACACTGTGGACCTACTATGGGATGCAAGAGAATTGAAAAGGTTGGAGCCAGAGAAGGAGGCAAGTGGAATAGGGATGCCATGAAGGGTGCAGTGAACTGGCAGCCCCTGCCATCCCACTGCCATCAACGGGCTTAGAGGGGAGGAGACTTCAGGAGCTGAGTGGCCCATCTTGGTCCCACCCCAGGGTTCCACCCTGCCCTAGCTCCTAGATCATAAACCTAGAGAAACTGCCAACACAGAGGTCGAGACTGGAGGGGACACAAAGCAAATTAGGGAAGATGAATTTCTTAATATGTTTGATAAGCTTGCACACATTCATCGCTTGGATTCTACAAAGGATGCGGTGACAATTGGTAGAAAAGCCAAGACTAGGGAATTTGGGGCCTGACTCAAAGTCTGGTGACCTTTACATATGCACATGGCCCCAGGCCTCCTTGTGGGAGAGCAGTGGGGACTTAGAAGGGCTGGGAGGCAAGCCTAGGGTCACATAGCAAGTCTTATCTGGCTTCCAGGCCTTGCTGGCTCCCAAGGCTGGCAGGGGAAGAGGCAAACTGGATTTGAGCATACAGGGGACGTGGAAGTGACCTGTCCAAAATGGGTTGGGAGTGGGCAATAAGGAGTTGTCCCTGCTCTGCTCTCACTCTGCCTTTAGCATAGGTTTCCTCTTCTCTGGGGCCCCACAAAGCAGGGAGAAGAGGAGCCATTTCTCCAGAAAGGGTTTTCCTTGCCTTGTGCCACATGCAGGGCATGCAGCAGGCACAGTTCCAGGGGCCTCATTTCTGCAGTGGAGAGCCCTGTGCCAGGAGGTGCTGCCACTCTACATGACAGCGGGACCAGGCTGGCCCCTGGGGTGGAAAGCATAGTGGGCACAATCTCCATCACCCTGCTGCTGGTGCTGTAGGCTTCTGCTGGAGCCAGGGCTTGTCTCTGGGGCCTGCACAACTGAGGCAGCCTCCAGGGTGGGCCTAGCAGTGAGAGTGGAGCCAGGACTGGCAAGAAGGGCTGGGACCTGGAGCAGAGAGAGGCTCTGGTCCCTCAAGAGCTCAGGAGAAGGTGCCACAGAGTGCTGACCTCTGAGGAGGGGCCATGCCTGGCTTCTGCTGGGGTCTCTCAGGACACCGAGAGGTGAGTTGTGGGATGTGGAAGAGCTGGACATGGACGCCAGCACTCCTGCCAGGAGAAATGCCATACACAGGCAATGCTGACGAACCAGCAAGAAAACAGGAAAGAGCAGGGCCTTTAGCCTGTCTAGTGTTCTGTCTTTCACGAGCTGCAATAAGGCCAGCAACGAAGAGACAGAGACACCCCCCCACAAGGAACTAACAGACAGATCTCAGAGGGAGCACACAGGGACCCCTCACTGACACATAGACACACTGAAACCCCCCTCACAGGAACATCAGAGTTCTCAGATACCTCATATACCCCACAGGGACCCTGCACAGATACCCAAAGAGCTTCACACAGAGACCCCCTACAGAGAACTCCACAGAGACCACACTGAGAGACCTCTCACTCAGTGTCACAGAGACCTCCCTCAAATTTCACAGAGACTTTCAGTAGATCACAGAGACCTCCCAGAGATCTCACACTTAGACCCCCACAAAGACCTTAGAGACCTCACACAGAGTCATGAAATAGGGACCTTATACAGAGACCTCACAGAAATAACACACAAGGGACATCCTTGTTGAGACCTCTCGCAGAGTCCTCCCACAGAGACCTTGCATTGAGAATTCACAGAGACCTCAGGTTGCTCTATAGTCATCCACAGAAACTCACACAGTCCCTCAGGCATTTCACACAGAGACTTCCCACAGAGGCCAGAGAGAGACCTCTCACAGAGACCCACACAGAGACCTCCCAAAGATACCTCCCACACAGACCTCACACAGAGACCACACACAGACATCTCCCACTGCCCCATACAGTCCTCTCATAGAGACCTCATGTTGCCTTAGAGGCCTAACACAGAATCCTCTCTCAGAGATTTCATGGAGACTTTCCACACAGAACTCACATAGAAACCTCATACTGAGATTCCACAGAGACGTCATGTAGAATTCTCATCAAAAACATGGCTTAGAGACTTCCCATCCAGAACTCACACAGAGTCCTCACCAGAGACCTCATGCAGATACCTCACAGAGATGTGGCACCGAGAGTTCACAGAGAGACCTCATGTCCATTCTTCAGGTGCCTGAGCAGCCACACAATGACAAGTTCTTCTTTGTGGTTATAAAACCACTTAGTGAATGGCAGCACAGGACAGATACCACAATCTATACCCCCTCAAGAACACTGAAACACCCAGATATTGTCAGCATTGCACTAAAGGGGATTCTCTGCTTGGGAAAAGCTCACTCATTGTTTTATCTTTTGTAACTTCATTGCCTCTGAATAAGAGCATTATGGATTCCACATGTAGACCTGCACAATTCTTTCTTCCACAGTTTTCATTAACATGAACTCTGACCCACAGTTTAGAGAATTATGAATTTCAAACATGAGTAAAACATTACCAACCTCCAATAAAATAAAATATTTTATTTGTTCAGTTTTTATCTTCCAGCCAAATATCTATGTCACAATTTTTATTTCATTGGGAATAAGACCTTTGAAAATATGACCAGCAAACGATCGCTAGAAATGAAATAAACCAGCAAAGGGCACTGAGCAACTAACACATTGTTTTGTACATTGTTTGCATCAGGTTGTGCTGTTTAATTTTAGCAAGCTAATGATTATGCAAAGATTTTTCATGAATAGGTCGAATCTATGGCAATATTCGTATTATATTACCTTACAAAATTATACTTTTTAATAATATTATTTTATTCCTTTAAATGTGGAAACACCTTCAAATGACATTATCACACGTTTCCAGCATATGACAAAGTCCTAATGTTCGGCTAACATAGCTTAAACAGATGGGCTATTTTAAATGATTTATTTTTTAAATAATTCTGTGGAATGCACATTTTCTAAAATAGGCTGTAGGATCCATTTATATTCATTACTGGGCTAAAAAAGGACACATTGCTTAAAACAGTTTTAAAACCTTACAAAATATATTAATCTATGCTTTGATATACAAATAGCCTAACAAAATTTCTGAGGAAGGGACGTGTTAACATCTGAATTGAAGAAAATGCACATTTAATCAACATTTATATAATAATAATGAATAATGAAAGGCCTCACTTTTTATATATCCAGCATTTTCCAAAGAATGCACTTTGGTGAGACTACGTATTTCTCGCTGCTCATAAGCAAACTGTTGTCCTTACTTTGGTAAAATTTATTTTAATGACAGTTATTAAACGTATATCACTAGATTATCTAGCGGGATGAAAGCATCACTCTCCTTTCTCTCAGAAGGGCAGAGATGATACGAGGGCTCTTTTAGCCTATTTTTTTCAACAAGAAATTCCCTTTTAATAGTCTCCATAGTTCATATTTTTTTAACTATTAATTTTCTATCTTATAATGTCACTGAGTCATAAAATGAAGGAATATCACAATGGATGCCCTCTAATATTTTGTCAGATCATCTGTATTTTTAGTAATGCAACTTATGTGGGGAAGTTTTGTGATTGGAATAAAATGCAATCAATTAGAAATTTCATACAGGAAAATATCCTTTTCAAGTTGACTATTTTAATAAGGTTAATGATGATGATTCTTCAGTCTTTTGAATCACAGAAAATTGTCCACAATAAATAGTTTATTGGTATGACATGTTGGATGTGTTGTTCCTCACTAGTAATTAATAGTTCAATAATCTGTGAAAATTGAAATGAACAATGTACATTAAAGTAATGCTCCCATCAATCATACACTCATCTGCCATGCATTGCCTCTGATGATTTGTATGTCTGATTTCACAGAATAAGCTTGAGCCTTTACCCCAGAAGAAATAATCAAGGGGGTTCAATCTATCAAAAAGATATTATCAATATTTCCAGAGTCTATTATCCTCTATATTTTATTTTTAATAAGAATCACCCAGTGTAAATATTATAAACATTTTTACCATTTATATGTGCCCAGATGAAATGGATATCAATAACTATTAATAGGTAAGGGAGAAAACAACAACAAAAACAGATCTCTGTTTTCAAAATATTTTACATCAAAACATTTTGCTGGAAACAAAGTTGTTTTTAGTCTCCAGACAAAAGACTCTCTAAATGACATTCAGGATATATCACAAATTTGAATCTAGAATAGATTTATATTTGGAACAGGTCTCACACTGCTTTCGATAAATGAGGCACTACAGAACACAGTGTGGAGGGCAGCAATTATGTGATGACTTCTTAATACTCCGAGGGGTAAAGAACTTTCCCACATAAGCAAAAAAAAAGGTAGTCTTTCTACAGCGTCGACCCCTAAAAGTAACTCCCCTTTGTGGACTGCAAAATAATTGTCGATTTCATACACTATAACTTTATTAAAAACTCCCAGAGAAAAACATTTCTGGAGGCCTGCCCTGATTGCACAGCTGTCCTTTCTGCCGTGCCCGCACCATTGGCAAAGAACAGCACATCTAGATCCAGATAACCAGTGGGCTTCATAACTGCCTCCTCCACACACTCTGTGAGGCTGATCAGATTCACAACTATGCCTGTAACACCATCCATCTTTATCATCGCGTCGGTGGCCGTGTGGCTTGTTGCATTTTCCCGACAGGCCAAGTCTTCTCAGTTCCTGGGAGGTTTGCCTCAGTGCCCTCCCCTCAGACCCTGCTCTCCACAGCCCCTCCCACCACAGTTATGCAAATGGTGTCGACTGAAGTCCGGAAGGCTGTAAGATAATGGTGTGCCAGGCACAGCAGATGAAGATTTAGAAAATGCTGACGTCCCTCATAAGAAATGTGTGTGACCCTACACTTCCGCCGTAGGTATTTTTGTGCTTCAGCTGGCCCCCTCGATCAGGTGCTTCTGTGGAAATGCAGCTAATTTTAAGATTTTTCGTCCCTTCCTTCAATCCCCCTCACTGTAATGACATCTGTCACTCTTCCTTCCTTCTCTCTGTCCAAAAGCTGGCACTGCCACTGCCCATTCCCCGTGGTTTCACAGTCTCCTTCAATGACCCCTTCAACTCAAACAGCGGTCCTTCAGTTCAGGTATTACCCTTCCACTCCATGAGCAAGACCACTGACCTTTTTATTTCTGCTACAATTTTATGCTGGTAACACTTTGCATACCTATTTGCAATGTCAATAAATTTATTTTGTAAAATGTGGTCCCTGGAGTCAGATAAACTCCCTACTTACTAGGTCTGTTATTTGGACCAGTCATTTGTTGCCTTGATTTACCAATTTTATAGAATTGTATTACTTTATTTCAAAAGATTTTATTTCATGAAATGCAAGCGCTTTTCCTATTTTTTAAAACATTGTAAATCTATGGATTTAGGCTCAGTTATTTTTTTTAAATCAGTATTTATCTAAGTATTTGACAGCTTTTCTTTCCTTACATACATCAGAAATATGTTAAGAACTTAGCTTTGAAGATACCAATATTTTTGTCACTTTCTGCCATTTTGTGTATTTATTTTATGTTAAAACCTCTACTATTGCGCAGCAAAGAGTTGGATCCTTGAGAGGAAAACAAAAAAACAGCCTTAATAACTTACTAGGTTAAAGTTTAGCATCTTAGATCTGAGGGTCACCTTACTGCTATAAAGATATTTTCATAAGTTGGTAAAAGGCCCTAAAGTCCTAGGAACAGAAACAAATTGAGAATTAAAAGTCAGATCACTGAAATGGAGTCCACTATAGTTTGTGTGCTCTGCTATACCAGCAGTGAGTGGGGACAGCTCCTGTGTGGAGAGGGCAGCTTCTAGGCACTTCGAAGAAATCGGAAGGAGGGCAGAGTATCCCCTAATTGAGAATAGCCAGCACCTTGCAGGGCTTCATGCAGGAGGCGCTTTAAGTCTGAGAAGTGACCAGATTCCACAGGAGACCACAGAGAGGACACAGAGAACTCACAGTGGCTACCACTGCTGCGCGTGTGTGGCTGCTTTCCTCCAGATATAAATGCGATCAATTTTAGCTACGCAGGTGTTAAATCCCACTCAAGCACCTATTTTCCTTGCGATGAGTTACCTTAGATTGTAGGTCAAACATCGTCTCAGGGGACACCGGCCCAGGGAGGTGTCGGAGGGATGAACTGACTTGACTTTGCAACCATGGAAACTCATCCAACAGAGATACTAAAAATGCAGATTTCCTATTAACTTTCTAGTCAGAAAGTGTCCAACACTGTATTTATTTTGGGACAAAAATATGTATTTAGAAGATTTTTCACGAAAGAGCAGTGATGGGAGGAAACGTTGCCTGTGGGCCTGGCTAGTAAGATCTTTCCTTGGCAGCTGTGCTTTGGGCTCCCCAGGCCGCGTGGGTTGTGGTGGGCACGGTCTCCAGCTCAGGGCAACGCAGGAAGCTGCTCTTCTGAAGGCGGGTGGTCCTGCCCACTCCAGGCCCTCTGCTGTCCAGAGGAAGACATCGCAGCGTATGCGGCGGGAGGCGCTGCCTTCCTTAATCAACTCTGTTTCATACACGCAGCAGCAATGTTTCTCACTGCCTTCTTTTACAATCTCAAGAGGGAAGTAGATAACCAACGTTGAAATCACCCCACTAGGATAACAAAGCCCATGGCTTTTTGGTCATGGAAATATTTGTATTAGTTTACTAGGGCTGCCATAACAAAATACCATACTCTGAGGTGCTTGAATAACATAAACTTACTTCCCCACAATTCTGGAGGCTGGAAGTCCGAGGTCAAGGCATCAGCACACTTGGTTTCTTCTGAGGCCTCTCTCCTTGGCTCGCAGATGGCCACCTTCTTGCTGTATCCTCACACGATTGTCCCTTGGTCTGTGTGTGTCTGTTTCTAAATCTCCCTGTCTTATAAGGAAATCAATCTTATTGGATTAGGGCCCACCCATATAACCTCGCTATACCTTAATTACTTCTATGTAGGCCTACACTTCTATGTAGGCCTGAGGTACTGGCGGGTTAGGGCTTCAACATATGAAATTTGAAGGGTCACAATCTGGCCCATAACAATTGTCCACCTGAGTTTTATAGTGAACTGTGTCAAAAGAGTTGGCTTGAGGCCACAGTGATCTCAGAATGAAGCAATGACAGCTGGTGGCTGTTTCCTATGAAGGCACAAAGCCTCTGCAGGCTTGGTAAGGTGCAGAGACTGCGCCTCACAGAGTTGACTCATCTCATAGAACCCTGGAATTTAAGATCACTTCTCCCTACATGAAGGAGTCTTGAATGGGAACTCTAGTATTAATCTTCATCCCAGCGTAACAAAGTTTTACTACTTTTCTCATGATACAACAAATGTCTCATCAGAAAATGACTTAGAATTATTATATGAAAACAAACTTCCTTATTTAAAACTAACATAATCTGAAAATTCCCTATAATCCAAAAAGTAAACATCTGCATATATTTATTCACTCTCTTTACTATGCTATGGATCTCCCTTTTTTATGACCTTTGTCCCGTTTACAGGCCATGCTCCTTTAGTGAGGTCGTGCAGTAGTTTTGGAGAGCCATATCTCTTGAAGTGCACAACCATGAGTACTGTTTTGTCAAAAGATTCTGTAGTCAAAGAAGTTTGCAAAACTGGGTTAAGCACAGCAAGAAGTTTGAGCTATATTCATTGTTTTAGGTGAAACACGTCAGAGGCTTTATGACGTTCAAGAGGGACATGTCATAATTTGACTTCTAATACTTGCCTTTGCTTTGTTATTTTTCTTTGTGTGTGTGTGTGTGGGGGGGAATTCCAAAAACTTTAGAAAACACTTTTCTAAGAGAGACTTGAAAAGTTGATTAAGGATGATGACAAATACTAAAAATATACACAATAAATACTAAAGAAATAGCTTTTAGTAAACATTATTAAAGGAGATTTAATGGTTTTGGTGGCATAATATGTAAGCCTGATTGTGCCAACCCCTCCTCAAATCATCTAGTGATTTGCCATCTACTTACGAATCCAAAGTTCTTATCTGTGCCTCAAATCCCGTGTGATCTGTGCCCTGCCACCCCTGTTTCTTTGGGCCTTACTCCTAACATTTTCCCCCTTGCTTGCTGCAATCCAGCCAAACTTGCTTTTCCTCCTGGCTTTTATCCAAATACTATAGATATGTATAAGGAACCCTTACAATTTAATTATAAAAAGAATTCCATTAAGATTGGGGAAAAGATCCAATGCGACACTTCACCAAAGAAGATAGATGAACAATCATTAAGCACATGAAAAGATGCTCAGCATCATTAGTCACCAAAAAAATAAAAATTAAAACCACAATGAGAATAACTTCAAACTCACTAGAATGACTAAAATTAAAAAGATTGATGGTACCAAATGTCGGTAAGGATGTGGAACGCTCGTACATTGCTCATACTAGATTTCTCATATATTGCTGATAAAAAAGTAAAATGATACACAACTTTGGAAAACACTTTGGCATTGATTTAGTATATGATCCCCAAATCTCACTTGTAGGCAAAGTGAAAACATAAGCTCACACAAAAGTTTTATATGACTGTTTGTGACAGCAACTCTATTCACAATTATCCCAAACTGGAAACAACCCGAACGTCCATCAACAAGTGATGATATATTTCAGTATATTCATACTACTGCCTAGCTATAAAAGGAATACTACTAAGCAAAAAAGAGGGTGAAGGAGTAATGTGTACAACACAGATGAATCTAAAAAGTCTTGCTGAATGAAAGAAAACAACTACCAAGTATACACTGTAAGATTCTATTCACATAAAATTTAAAAACAGGAAAACTATAGTCATTGAAAGAGAATCACTGCTTGCAGGAAGGTGGGGATTGGCCACAAAAGGGCCTGAGGAAACTTTTCTGGGTAATGAGATATTCTATGTCTTGATTGCAACAGTGGTACGCAACTCTATGTACACATTTGTCAAAATTCATATAACTGTGCTATACACTTAACATGAGTGCCTCTACGTAAATTATATCTCAATAGTTGATTTTAAAAGATATATATATATATTATGTAGTACCTGTTACATAAATATATGTTCACATATATTACATAGACATCCTGACAATGGCATGAAATGTACTCTTGAGGTTAAAGTGCCACTTAGCAAACATCCAGAATGCTAAGGATCCACATCATTTTTCTTGTTTTGCCTTTCTCTCACTTTTTCTGCAAGCACCATTTTGAAGACAATCTCATCAACATTACTGATTAGATTCGTGATAATTTGAAAACACAGAAGGTTTTCTCTTTCAAAAATAAAAATAAAGTCTTTCATCTCCTCTCGAGATCTTTTTATTCTTCTGCCAATCTTCACACTGATTGATCACTTGAGTTCTGCATTCATTAACTTTTTCACAGATCTTTTTTGTGCTTCTCCTAGTTCTACCTTAGGGACGTGACATGGCAGTGAATGAGACACACACAGTGCCTGCTTTCACAAAGCTCACAGCCCAACGTGGGGGTCATCAGAATACAGGTACAGAAACACAGATAGGAAATAATTTTAATGTCTGATAGATCTGAAGTCAATAGAAAAGGTATTCAAATACAGAAATAGAAAGGGGCCTCCTTTGGATAAAGAAATAGCAACTGTTTTGAGGGCAAAAGCTCTGACCCCAATAAAATGCTGAGGAGAGAACTTTCACTCAATAAATTACTTTAAAAAATGATTTTTAAATAGTTATAAAGCATATTTACATCCATTAAAATATGAAAGGACATACATTTGGAGCACAAAAACTCAGTAAGTGATGGAAACGATGAGGAACATAAAACCAATTACGAAAATTAAAAATAAATGCCAGGCTGGACACAGAATAAACTAAGAAAACAGTAACATGTTTAATAGCTAAATATTTTGGCACTTGAGCTTGAGATGGAAAAACAAATGAAAAGAGGAAGAAACAAGTGCTTTAATTAAGAACAATTACTTCTTTCTGAAAGACAGCAGGAAAAGGTGGCTCATTTCGCCCAACACTTGCCTTAGGCAGCTGCTGCAAATGTCAGGTTTGTAACCAGGTACGGTTGCAACGTACGAATTCTGGAATTGCAAGGTCGAGTCCCCAGCCCGAGCTGGGCAGTACTTTTCTCACAGCCTGTCTCTCACGTATCTGCCCAAATTCCTGGAGAATGCAGCCGGACTGGCAGCTCATATTTCATCTTCTGATATGATTTAAACGCCACTGTTCTCCGTTTTTAATTTACGCCTTAAAGCGTCCAAGCTTTAATTGTTTTACTCCTGTATTTCATTATCTAACATCCATTTATTTTATGAAAAAAATTGTGCTTACTCCTTTGTCTCAACTTAATGTTTTCCTGATGCTAGACTGGCACTTTATTCATTTTCATTGTTTTAAGAGTCCAAATTGTAGGTGTCTTAGTCTTTGGAAACAGCGCTGCTTTCAGGGGTCATTTCCCATAGTCCAGCCCGCTCTTCCCCAGCCGTGGTGGCTGGAGGGCGGAGGCGGCAGGACCAGAAGCCCGGCCCCTGGAGGATTGCGCCTGGCATGCGTCGGCTCTCCTCTGTCTTCATCGCTTCCGTCACACGTCTGGGTCCTTGGCGATGGCTGGAACCATCTTTGCTTGTCTCTGTGTTCGGAGTGTGTGACCATTTGGCCCAAGGTGTCTGCTAACCAGAGCACAGATTCTGTTATGCCTTTTTCTTGCCAACTTTCCAAAAAAAAGTTTATGAATAAAATGAAAATATGAGCAACATATAATCAAAATATATTTTGATTTCTCATTTTTAAAATATCTACATCTATATTTTACTAGAACTCAATTCTTGGCCCCAGATGACAATTGATTTTTCAAAATTATTTCCTAAGTAATTTCTGGAACTTACTACTACTAGTTCACTGCTTCCTTTGTATATATTACATAGACAATATCCACAGTATATTTCTCAAAATCAAGCAATCCATGAGATGTTCGAGTTCCCTGTAATAAATTGAGCTCTTATGTCTCTGTTGACTAATAAAAGTAAGCCATGTTTGCTAAAGATAAAAACAGTTATTGAAAATTAAACCTTTTTAGTCTGACCGTAAAAAGTATTAATACAAACAAATCTATTGTCATTAAATGTGAAAAGCTATAATATGTACAGTTAATGGTTATCAACCTCATGTCCCACAATCACCATGTAGAATCTAACCTTTCTCTTTTGTATACATGTTATTACAAATGACAAATATTCAAGTATTTTAAATGCTTGAAATTTTAAAAAACAACTAATTCACTTACTTTATTTTGTTCTCTCTTGACAAAAATTGGCTTTCATGTTTAGTTCAGTTAAAAAATAAAATGAACAACACACATATCCCCATGGAAGAGAAATAAAGTATCCTGTCTTGAATACATATGGTTTACGAACCTTTGATAAATTTTGTCTTAATTCAAGACTAATGTGATGCTGAGTCACAGAAAGAATGATGCCAAGCTCTCTTAATTCCCTCTGAGTAGAAATGGCCCATTAGCACTTTCAGCCTTGCCACTGATAGTTCTATAACCTCGAGCAAGTTACTCAACCTCTCTGAGCCTATTTCCCCATCTGGAAATAGGCTAATAGAACCTACCTATCTCATAGGCTTGCTGAGAGATTTAAACAAGATAAACCGTGCAAACTATTTTAGCAGTGTCTGGCACATGGGGAGCTCAACAGATATCGCTTACTTTTTTCTTACTTTGCTACTCCTTTCAGCTCATCTCTACTAAACTCTAAACTTTTTGAGATAGGCAATACCAATTCTCTTGTGTATCCTGCCCAGCTCCAGGGACATATAGGCCCCATATACTCCATGGTGAATCGAACTGACAATGAAGGGTGTCTTAGTCCATTTGGGCTGTAAATACAAAATACATATAAAATATAAACCCTGATGGCTTATAAACAACAGAAATTTATTTCTTACAGTTCTGGAAGCTGGGAAGTCCAAGATCAAGGCATAGCAGATTTGGTGTCTGATGGGGGCCTGTTTTCTGGTTCATAGAATGCACCTTCTTGTCCGGAGCCAAGCCGACCATAGTTTTGATTTGCCTGAGCCTTACCCTCCCCTCCTCATAGCTGAAGTTAAGTTTCTGTTTCCCAGGAATGGTGAGGTTCGCTTTACCGCCAGTGACCTCATATGCATATCCTGCTGCTGATTGGTCAGTCCTTTTTTATTTCTAATTTGCATTGTGATTGGGCATTCCTCTCTCACTTGTCTATAAAAGCTGTGACCTCATGCTCAATAAACGAGACTTGATCAGAATACTGTCTTGTCTCCATCTCTTGCGTCTCTTGTCCCGTCCAACTCCCACTCCCTCCTCCAGGTTCTGCGAATACCCGCGGGTCGGGACAGGAAATAATTTTTGACAAACGAATACACCTATTTGTGGTTACCCCTAGTCAAGATACAGAACATTTTAATCACTTCAAAATGTTACCTCTTACTCCTTTGCCATGAATCTCCCACCCCACCTCAGTCCCAAACAACCAGGAATCTGCTTTCTCTCACTATAGATTAATTTTGTCTGTTTTAGAATTTCATATCAATGAAGTGTATATAAATTTCATATAGTATGTACTCTTTTGTGTCTGGATTTTCTTTTTCTTTTTTTTTTCTTTTCAGATAGGGTCTTGCTCCCAAGGTGCTAAGATTACAGGTATAGACCACTGTGCCTGGCCCAGCATGTTTTTGAGATTAATCCATGTTGTTGTGTTTATCAGTAGTTTATTTTTATTGCTGAGTAGAATTCCATTGTATGAATACACTAATTTGTTTATCCATTTACCCATTGATGGACATCTTGGTTGTTTCCAGGTTTGAGCTGTTACGAATAAAAATTCTCTGAACATTTATGTACAAGGTTTTTTGTGTGTGTTTGTGGGGGGATGTGTGTGTGGAAATAGCTCTCATGAGGAAATATCTGGGAGAGGAATTGCTGGATCATATAAGTAACTGCCAACGTCAACAATTCTTTTTCTTTTTTTCAATTTTTTAAGGAAGGGGGAAAATAAGAAAAAGTGAGACATGGGGGAAAGGGAGTCAACAATTCTTTTAACCTTATAAATATTATTACCATTAATGTCCATAAAAAGACATTGTGCATTTCCTAAAGAGCTAAGGGTTAGAGGGAGAACAGTTTTTATGAGGAAAAAAAATCTCAAAAATTTTAATACCTTTGATACACATTAAGCTTTTCATAGCTCAGTATTTTTTAATAGTAAGAAAGTGGATTAAGGAAGTATAAGAGGAGAGAAACTGAAAAGGAAAGCAAAGCTATGCAGAATAGTTACTAAAAAGACTTCTTGACAATCACAAAATCTTCCTACACAGCTGCTCTGAGATCTCAGCACTGTTATCAGCAACCTTCTGGTAAAGCGACTTTGTCAAATAGATACAATAGGATCTATATTGATCTTTGTGAAGGAATATCTTTATTAATATAAGCAAACACGCCTCTCATTTATAGTAATATAAAGGTGTGGGCTTTTTCTTTTACTCTTAGTAGTAATGTTTCCCCAATTTATATCACTTCCCTTTGATATGTGGGTTGAGTCATAAATTAATGTCATCTAGATGAGGGAGGCAACTACATTACAAAGTAGGAAGGTGTAACTTGATATGAATTGTTATAGTTGACAGCTATGTACTCTTGAACTAAATGTCATCATATCAAATTCTGAGATCTTGAACAGTTGTTGGAATGTAAAATTGTGGACATTTAGGTGTACAGCCTAAAAAGTTTTGTCAGTCTTTTCTAGACATTCTGAAATAGAAATGAACAGGTGGATTGAAAACAAAGACAAATGAGGAGTTTAAAGACTTTCTTGGCATCTCATAGAGAAGTTTCTCTACATTGGTGATGTTTTAAACAAAACATGTATAAATACATTCAGCATGTCTGGAAACAGACTTATTGGATCTTTCCATTTACTTTTGAGGAAAAAAATAAATAGTTATAGAGGACTCAAGTGCATTACTATATACTTTCCATCATGTATTATTTAATCTCAAGCTAGGGGAGAGAAAGGAACTATTTTAAATGATTCCATAATGTACATTAGTGAGCTCTACCCCCTTAATCTTAAAATAACAGTATCAGGTCAGGGATTTGGAATACAGTATTATATGAAAACAGTTGGCAGGGAGACTCCCTCTTCTGCCATTAATAACTGACTGGAAACAGCGGTATTTCAGACCCTAAATCCAGCTGAAACCTAGAAACAATAAATGGAGAGGATAGGGTGGATTATTGGTGAGAACATGTTTTTCAAAGCAGAGGAAGAATCACTATGTTTTTGCTGAATTATATGTTGCCATGGACATGGCAGTATGCAGTAATGATGCTATCATCTATACAGCTGTATAACAACACAGCTTCTCCCTCTCCCACTCCCCTCAGTAAGGCTTGGAAATAATAGGTTTGTGTGTAGTTTGGTAAGAAAATTAGAATCATTTAAAGTCATTTCAGTCCCAATCTAAGAAGGAAAAAAAGAGACTTGGGGGTATGGGGAAGAAGAGCAAACAAAATGTAGAAAAAATATATATATTATGTAATAAAGTATAATATGCATTATGCTGAGAATAAAGAGGGGAATCTTGGTGTACTGGAAAACTAATGGGTGAAATACCTTGAAGTGGGTAAATCCAGTGAAAAGACCTGGGTTGTGTGTGACCTTGAGCAAAGTCACTGTGTCTTAAGGATGTTTCTTCATCTATAAAATGGAATCATAATGATAACGTCCTGTACTTTAAGGGGCAATGGTGAGGAGTAAAGGATGAGAACAACTTGTAAACTATAAAGCCCAACAGAAATAAGGCATTATGTAGACACTGTTGAATCTTCAGTGTTCACTGTTGAATCTTACACTGTTGAATCTTCAGAGACAGACAAGAGTTAAGGAAAAATGGTCAAGAAGGCCTTGGAGACTAACGACCTGGGCTCTAATTCCAACGCTGAGACTAGAAGTTTTGAGACCCTGAAGCAAGTAAATTACTATCATAATTTTCAGCTTCTTTTTTGGGGGAAATGAAGATAACATCATTTTCTTCACAGAATCAAGTGAGAGAACCTATGCAAAGGAGACTATCACTTGGTAGGTGTTTGAGGCCCCCCCCTCCCCGAACTTTATTTAGTGGGTGTCATCAACAGAAAGGTATTCACAGTGCGGTATCTTTTAAAAGATACCATAAGGCAAGGCAGGAACAGATAAGGAAACTGAAGCACATAAACGCAAACCAGTGGGAACCAACAGCTAGACTTGAATATGTCTTAGTTCACCTTAACCGCGTGAGGCTGGGGAATTCATCCACATCCAATAAAGACATTCGGAGTTGGAGAGCGGGCGAGTCGAGTGTCCTTTCGACTCCACGGACTCGACGGGGAGGGACCCTGAAATTCTTAATTAGAACTGGTTGCCATGGCGACAGTCTCTAGGCAGCGTGGGCTGAGCTCTCGTAGGGATAAGAGGGTGGGCCGCCACTGGACCCTGCGCGCGCGCCCGCCGCCAACTTTCCCTCCAGACCTGAGAGGGACGGCGCGCTCCGCCCCCGGGCCGCGCACGTCCGCACTCGGCGGCGCGCACGCCTGCGGGAGCCCTCTCCAGGCAACCTAGTGCTGATCGCTCGTGCCGGTGCGGCTGTTAACGGCCCTTGCGGGAGCCCGAGGCTCAAAAGCAGCCCCCTCCCCTTCCTGGGCTTCTACCCCCCCCTCCTCCCGGTCGGCCCCCGGGCATGAGCAGCGATGGCAGGCTGCATCCCTGAGGAGAAAACTTACCGGCGCTTCCTGGAGCTATTCCTGGGCGAGTTTCGAGGACCGTGCGGCGGCGGCGAGCCGGAGCCGGAACCCGACCTCGAGTCCGAGCCCGAGCCCGAGCCTGAACTGGTAGCAGCTGAGGCGGCCGAGGCTTCAGTTGAGGAGCCCGGGGAGGCGGCGGCCACGGTAGCCGCGACGGAGGAGAGGGAGCAGGAGCAAGACCCGGAGCCCGAGGAGGAGGCAGTGGAAGAGGAGGAGGCGGCGGCCGTAGAGGGCGAGGAGCAGGAGGAGGCAGCGGCAGTGGCCCCGGGGCACTCGGCCGTGCCGCCCCCGCCGCAGCCCCAGCTGCCGCCGTTGCCCCCACTACCGCGGCCGCTGTCGGAGCGCATCATCCGCGAGGAGGTGGAGGGCGAGAGCCTGGACCTGTGCCTGCAGCAGCTCTACAAATAGTTAAGTAGCGGGGCTTGGCTGGGGGTGGGCCCACTGTCCCCGTCGCGCCGGCCTCGGACGCGGCTCCCTCGGCCCCTTAAACTGCTCGCTTTTCTGCTCCTTTCCCCCGCATCCGCGCCTGCCGCCGCTGAAGGCGCCCCCGCTGCTCGGACTCGGGTGGTCGGCTGCGAGCTGCCCACGCCCGCCTCGGCCCCCGCGTCTCCCGCCCGGCCTTGGAGCCGCTCTCCGGGCCCCTCGCGCCCTCCCGCCGGGCTCCGGCCGCTTCATCCTCCTTCACCTCGACCGCCCGCTTCTTGCTTCATTTCACACACCCTCTCCTCTTCCTGCCTTGAAAGGTCCTTCCTCCTAGTCTTGAGCTCCCTCTTCTTCTCAGCTCCCTTCTTCCTCCCGGAGGTTTCCTCCCACCCTAGTCTGTCTTTTCCCAGGCTGGGTCCCTTGTTGTTTGGTGGCGGAGAGTTGCGACTCCTTTCTAGGCTGAGCTGCGAGGTGCGTCCTGCGTAAACTGCAACAATGATAATATCCAAATGAGGAGACACTGGAGTAGATTTTCCGTTAGTTGCTCAATGTTGAAAGTGAAGAGCTCTGTAGATGGCTTAATACATGGGAACCTAGAATCTTAAAGACACTTGACAACTCGTAATTGAGAGAGGTGGGAAGGAATTGGGAGGGGAGGTTAAGCAAAATTTTGCAAGCGAGCCTTCAGGTGAAAGACAGAGTCATAATTCGGTAAAGTGGAAGCCAGGCCGTTTTCGATAAAATTGCAATTAGGTGCAGTATTTTCAGTCCATTAAGTAGATGGGGTGGGGAGAAAGCAGATGGCTTAGCTACACAGATGCAAGTCTAAAATAGAAAGGTCAAGGCTTTGCCTTTCAGCCCAGTTCTGGTTTTTATGGGCCTGAAATAGAAACGGTTTACAATTGCGTTTCTTTTTAAATGGAATTGTTCTGAAATAATGACAGAGGAGAATACTAACAAGTCTCTGAAAACATTGGTAAACCTGGGAGTCTTTTTACCATTCAGCTGTTGGTTGTAATGAAAGGTGTTACTCTGGCCACCCAAAAAGTTTACTATTGCATGATTCACTATAATTAAGTTCAAACTCACTTCTTGGATTTTCTCAAAAGCCTAAATAAAAGAAGGGCCTGGTAAATAAAGCTGTTTTGTCTTCCTCCAACCTAGAGACACGTGATCAAATCGTTCTCCTGTTAAACCAGCCTCTTATCAATAGGGAAAAAGCATTTAACAAATCTCCTGTAGAAATAGACTATGTTGATGTCTCACACTGTAAGCTGCGTAAAATTTAATGTAAAAATACTGTTCAATTACCAAAGTAATAATGCTTTTGGAGAAATGTAAAAAATAAAAGTGTATAATACCACCACCTAGAGATAAACAGTATTGACATTTTAAAGTATTTCTTTCTAGTCTTTGTAAACTATAATAGAAAAGGACTTATGAAATGCCTTTTTTTACACTATTTAAAGACAGATAAAGCTTCCTGCTTAAAATAAAATGGAAATGTTTACCAAAGGAATTTATCTCAGCATTAGACTAGTTCTATTTTGACAGTTAATTCTTACCTTTACCAATGCAGTTACAGAATTAAAGAAACAATTCAAACAGTAGAGAATGTCCAGAAAAAGGTCATTAGCTTAATACAACCCTGAACATTTGCCATTCAAGAAGGTTTTTTGTTTTTAATGAAACCTATGTAAATATGATGGTAAGAAGATGTGTGTTTTTCCATGTGGAAGGGAAGCAAGATTAATTGCCATACAAATGTAAACTAGAAAAAGGATTAAAATGATAAAATGGCCATCTAGTTGAGAACAGAAGTTTGGATTTGAAATAAAACTAGCAAAATTAAAGTTGGAAAATATTTTACCCTAAATCAGATTTCATCATTTATACAGTGTTTTGTACAGAATCTATTAATGAATTTTTATTCAGAAGTAAAATGGCTGGCTTGTTTATGTAAAGTATCTTTAAGGTCCTTAACAGTTTAAAAAACTATAATGATGCTTTTAGTTTTTATTTTATTTATAAAAGAAAAGCATATGACTTCAGTCGCAAGAATCGATACTGGAAGTCTCTGCAGGGATAGATCATTTTTCGTTCCCAAGCACTTCGTTTTACAGATGAGAAAACTATGGATCCAGATTCAGAACTGACAAATTATGTTCAAATTATTGCAACATTTTTCTGTATAATCTCTGAACCTCAAAACTCTCACTGATATATTTAAAATGTTGGTTTCTCAAATTTCCTAGGAAATACTTTTAAATAATCTGATTATCAGTATGTTAGAATTGCTTATTTGGGGAAAGTAAAGATTTTTTTTCTAAATATTTTCTCATTTGCCCACTAACTGTGTTTATTTGGGAATTCTTAACAGTGTCATGCCTGTCAAATGGTGCTAACATTTGTAAATAAAGTTAGCTGAAGTGTATATTCACCGATCTGATAGTTAGGACCAGTGTAAGAAGAAAATACCACTGCATTTAGTACCAGTTTCATAAGTCTCTAGTGTGTTTTTTCTGTCAGTATTTCAGAAATATACAATATATAGCTGTTAAACAGATTGAGGTTCTCTGAAGAAAAAAGAAAGGTGCTTCTCAATACTGACTTATGTATACACCAGGTGAAATTTTACTTTTTAAGAAAGTAATATAGTGACATTATTTTTCTCTATTTTGCTTCACTCAGGTTTTAGAATAAGAACAGCAGACATGTATCATTTTTCATTTTGGTAAATTCTGCTCAGGACTAACTTAAAACAAGCAGTTACTTAGATAAGATCCAGGTTTAAATGAACAAAATATAGTTATAATTAGCAACTTAAACGTTTTCAGAGCAATACTATTTAGGGTTAAGTTGTCTTTAAGCTTCAAAAATGGGAAAATTGTACTTATCTAGTAGATATTCCTCTACTAGATAAGAATAAAATTTATGGCAAAAAACCCTTGGATGAGAAAGACTTCTGTTGTAGACTATAAATGCTTTTTTAAGGGACCATTTAATCAAATTTGTTTCAGTTTATGAAATCTCAAGAATCAGTAATAAATTCATGTAATACTTTAGAACTTTTGCTAAATTAGTCTGTTACTTGTCAACAAAAAATTCCAGTGATTTGGAACCTTAAGCTGCTTGTATAAAAATGACCTATGTTTTATTCCTTTCTCTAAATTTAAGTGTCCTTCCAGAGACTAAAATAATTTCTGATGACATAATCTTAGGATCTCTGAGGTTAATGAGAGAGTCTTTGAAAAAGTGGAGGTGAGGTATTTTATAACTTTGAAATAATTTGCAAATTTATAATTGATCTTAGAGCAGATGTGACTGACTATGGGGCTACTTTTGTAGGTTATGTATAGGTCAATACAATGTATTTAATTTCTCTATACGACACTAGGAATACATCCATTTGTTTTAATCCGAAAGAAATAAATACTGTGAAGTCTTTACTAGAGCTATATGTCATCACATTTTCAGAACAGTTGTTTCCTCGGTTATTCGTTTAGTGTTTGTTGAACTTCCCAAGGGGGAGACAGGTATCCCAGCAGCCTGGCAAAGTTAAGTAGTTCCAGATGGTTTGCAGTAGTAATGAGGGTGGGCACTTTAAAAATGGCTTGGAAAAGAAAATCGTTAGTTATAGACAATACTAATTCAGTTATATAGAATTGTGTGAGTCATTAATAACTTTGAGATAGGTCAGAAAATCATTAAACTTTGTCTCATTTACATATATAAATGCAAAAATACGTGGAATGCAAGTTATATCAATTTTTAAATTACACAGTTTTTCTTATTAAAAAATAATGTTCACTGGAAGAAGTGGAGAAAATTCATATAAGCAAAACGAAGTAAACAAATACCATTCAGTGTTAGTCATACTTTGCAGGTTTTTTTATTCTCAAGCTATCACACTTCTCTGTGAGCTTTTAATATTCTGCCCATCCCTTTAATATTGGTGCTCTGTCCTTGACCTTCTTCTCTAGTCTGGTTGACTTATTTGTCCCTAGTCATTATCAGTATCTCACATGACTTCAGTATTATAGTTATGCTAAAGGCTCCCAATTCTATCTGCTTTCACTGGTAATGGAATAGCTCCACCTGGATGTCTAAAAGGCTCCTCAAATTAAATTGTCCAAAACTGAATTCAATCCTCCAGTCCCTTTTTCCTCCCCTAAAACAAACAAAACCTGGTACTCCCTGACTTCTCCTTTCCTCCCTCACTTTCATTCAAGTCTTGTTAATTCCGCCTTGTAAATATCTCATAAATATGTCTCTCTCCATTCCCATCATCATTACCATCTCTTGCCAGTCTTGCCTTTTTGCAATATATTTTCCCCTGTGTGGCCAAAGTGATTCTTCTAGAATCTAGATTATGTAGATTGTCTAATTGTCACACTGCTTAAACATTTTTACCCTTTCCCTGGAATTAGCCAAACTGTGAGGTTAAAGGCGTAGTCCTCCACACTGCCAAGTCTGCTCAAGATTTCTTACCCCAATTGTAAGGAGTTAGGGTCCAAATGCAAAATTAGAAGGAATAGTCCACACAGGACCACGCTTACCTCTGACACCAACTGCAAGTTTGGAAGTTTCTCAAAACCACCCTCAAATTTGATAATTCACTGCTACAAGGACTCATGGAACTCGTGGAAAGCTGTTATGCTCATGGATATGATTCATTACAGAGACATGCTACATGTTAGAACCAGCCAAAGGAAGAGATGCATAGGGTGCAGTCTAGGAGAGTTGTAGGTGTGAAGGTCCTGTTGTCCTCATGGACGCATTACCTTCCCAGCATGAATGTGTGGCAATACACCAAGTATTACCTATTCAAGAAGTTCAGTGTCTAGAGTTTTAATTGAGTCTTATGATTGAGTGTCCCCATGGTTGAACTCGGTTTCCAGTCCTTCCTAAAGGAGGTCAGGATGATACCATATGCTCCAAAGGGCCCACAGTGAATAACAAAAATACTCCTGTTACTCCAGAAATTCTGAGGAGGATTACAGGTTACCGTTTGGTCCAGACTTCTCTTTGGGCAAGGCCAAATTCTTTGCTACATAGCCTTTATCATCTGTCTCTCCTTTGCCCTCCAGATAAAATCCAAAGGTAAGGTCTTATAATCTTACTTAATCAGCCTCATCTCTGGAATCACTGTCTACCCACTTCATTCCACCTGTATACCTCTGGAAAGTACACTTCAACTATATTAGATTACTAATATATTAGCTTGTGTTGTGCTTGCTCTCACTTCTGCATCTTTGCACATAGTATACTATTCCCTCTGCTTGTAATACCATACTCCCCTGGCATCCATTCTCACCTCCACCCCATGCAATCTCATATCCATTCTTCAGGTCTCTGTTTAACACTGCTTCCTTTGCCGTGGTGTCAGCTTAGCTCACAGCAGCCTCAAACTCCTGGGCTCAAGCGATCCTCCTGCCTCAGCCTCCCGAGTAGCTGGGACTACAGGCATGCGCCACCATGCCCGGCTCATTTTTTCTATATATATCTTTAGTTGGCCAATTAATTTATTTCTTTCTATTTATAGTAGAGACGGGGTCTCACTCTTGCTCAGGCTGGTTTCGAACTCCTGACCTTGAGCGATCCACCCGCCTCGGCCTCCCGGAG
>CAUYRT010092048.1:0-59009 GCA_963574885.1 Lepilemur ruficaudatus | reverse complement strand
TCCCTCAATATAGAGATGAGAAAATAAGAAGCCTAGAGAGAAAAATTCAAGTTTTCAATGTTGGGTAAAAGCTGTTTTAATTAACTTATTGTATTTATTATGTCAATGGAGTCAAAAAGCATTATCAAAATGCTGATGTTTCCATAGTTCATACCACACAACAATATAGTTTCCTAAAGAGTGAAATAAGGGTCCTTAAAAATGTTTTCCTATGTGGATGATTTCATCTCTGGGTTCTCAGTCTTGTTCCAAAGGTCTATGTCTCTGTTCTTGTGCCAATATAATACTGTTTTAGTTACTATAGCCTTGTAATACAGCTTGAAGTCTGGTAGACTGATACCTCCCAGTTTGTTCTTTTTGCATAAGATTGCTTTGACTGTATGAGGTCTTCTCTTGTTCCATACAATGTGTTGAATTTTTTTTTTCTAAATCTGTAAAGAATGATGATGGTACTTTGATAGGGATTGCATTAATTCTATAGAACACTTTAGGTAGTATGGACATTTTAACAATATTGATTCTACCAATCCATGAGCAAAGTAAATTTTTCCATCTGTTTACATCTTCTATAATTTTTTTCCTTAGTGTTTCATAGTTCTCCCTGTATATGTCTCTCACATCTTTTGTTAAATATATTCCTAGATATTTAATTTTCTTTGAGGCTATTGTAAAAGGTATTGCATTTTTTATTTGAATTTCAGCTTGACTGTTATTGGCGTATATGAATGCAATAGCACTATTAGGCATCTACCCAAAAGAGCAAAAGACATTCTAAAATAAAGTCATCTGCACCCAAATGTTTATGGCAGCACAATTCACTATTGCAAGGATGTGGAAACAACCCAAGTGCCCGTCAATTCATGAGTGGATTATTAAGATGTGGTATATGTATACAATGGAATATTACTCAATTATAAGAAATGACAGAGATCTAGCACCTCTTATATTTTCCTAGATAGAGCTTGAGCCCATTATACAAAGTGTGGTATCACAAGATCAAAAGAATAGGCTCCACATGTACTCGCCATCAAATTGGCACTGAGCTCACACAGTAGTAATATTCTCCAAGGATTAGGGGGTTGGGAGGGTAAACTCACAACTGAAGGACACGGTGAGCATTGTAGAGGGGAAGGGCATGCCTCTAACCCTCGCTTGGGTGATGCAAAGACGTAATATGTAACCAAAATGTTTGTACCCTCATAATATCCTGAAATTTAAAAAAAAATGTTTTCCTGGACTCCAGCAGGCATGGAAGTCGCTTAGAATACACTGGGTGTGGCCTGCAAATGGTATGATAAACAGACCAATTATACCAAAAGAACTTTGCTAGGTCCCATTTATTAATATATATGCCTGAGAGGCAGAAAATATAGCAGAGGCCCAAATGCAAACTTCTTAGAATGAGAACAGAAAGACAGTGACTTTTTAAAAGTATAACTATATTGTAAGCTCTTTCAGAGCATGATATAATTTTTATAGTGTTATTTATTAAAAAGATACTCAAAACATTTCATTATTTTACTGTCAGACAGCATTAAAACTCAAAATCCCTTGTGTCAGGGAAACTTCCTTTCTTTCGTGTCTTTCTTTCTTTCTTTTCATTTTTTTCTTTCCCTGAAGCATTTCAGGTTTATTGCTATGCAAAGTGAGGCCAAAAAAAAAAAAAAAAGTGAAATTAAACTACATTGAAATAGAATATTAAGTATAGATATTTTAATTAGGAGAGAAACACCATTAATTCATATTATGATTTTTTCGAATCCAAAACCTTAGAAAGTTTTATCTTAGATGAAACTTATACAGACATTTTCAAACTAAGACATGATCCATGATTTCAATTAACCACTGACATTACTAGTGTGGTTTCCCTGGTTTGGAAGAGATGAATAAATGATTTGAAGATAATTTTCAGACCTAGGGTAAGTATTTTGCAGGGATGTGGCAGTAATGAAAAATCCCAGTGCTATCTGTGTGAACTATCCATGCAATTTAGTCTTAATGATGACTAAGGAGCCTCATATAAAAATTTCATGTGGGCTCAGTACTTAAAGGTTTAAAACTGATATTCCAAATAAAATGAAATCAAACAATGTGTGAGTTAGAAATTATCATGGAAGCCATCCACACAGACTCTTTTTGATATTAAAGTTATGTATTTACAATGGGATAAGCAATGACAGAAATCATGACCCATTTTAATCAACAACTGTGATGAATAAGAGAGTTCAGAAATTAGAAACCTATCCAAATGGCAGTGCTGCCTAAAATAAATCAAATCTTAGCATTTTACCCAGAACCTACGTAGGCTTGATTACTAGATTATAATTTTAAAACAGAAGGTAACTGTTTTTCAGACCTTGAAAAAAGTGTCTGAAATTAAACATCCCAGAACAGGAAATGACAAATCATTCTATCCTTCTGTTTTGTCTGGTGTAGGGATATAGGGAAAATATATGACTCAGTCCAAGGCAGAGAAATCTGACAGAGCTCATTTTTCTTCACTCATGCATCTTTTAAAATCCAGCAAAATATTGTCCTCTGAGAATTCAAAATGGAAGAGAAAGGGCTGGGAATCTCTTTCCAAGCTCACTGTGCATGTGAAGATAACAAAAAGGTAATGGAAAAAATGAGGTTGTTTGAAATGTTAGGTTAAAAAAATCTTTTTTTTTTTTACCACAGAGAAATGTTTTTTCATGAAACAGTACTGACTGAGATATAATCAAATTTTAAAATAGTCTTTCTAGTATTAGCTATTATTGATTTAGTAATTTTTTAAAAAAAAAATGTGCTTGGGAGGGGAAGTAAAGGGATTCTGAAGTTCTTGGACAGTAAAATAAGAAAATAGTAACACCCTGAAAATGCTCAAGATAGCCCAATAAATTGAATTGATTTAGGAGGCCAGTCTTTAAGCAGTATTCTATTCCTCTCTTCTTCTAACATTGCACCATGACTTTCTGTGATTTTTTTTTTTTTGATACCTGTGGGTCAATTTTCAAAGCTTGTGCAATATTGCTATTGTCAATTCAAAAGGTATTTATTTTTGTGTCTACTTTGTAGGACTCAGAGGTGGGATAGGCAGAAAAGCTGTCAGATTAGTCAAGAAAATCGGAAGTTGTTTTATTGGATTTTGAAAAAGATAAGTGATAAAATCTCAAAAGTAGACACGGGAGGGAGTTGTAGGTTGAGAAGACTATACACAAAGCATGAAGCTGGTAATATCAAGTACTCTAGTCTTTTAGGGTTTGATCTCAAATGGTGTGGGAGTCCCAACATGTTAGGCATCAGTAATCAGTGGATTCAAATTGGATTAAAAGTAACACCTGCACCCTACTTGCTTTCAGCTTCCATCAGCTTGATTTTAGGGTATACAAGCCCCACTCACTTCAAGGCCTTTGCCAGTGAATCCTTCGTGTTTCCCGGTAGAATTGATCTTGTGCTCCAGAGTGAGTGTTGAATAAGAACATGAGGTATGTGAGAAATTGTGTTTCATTACTTTTTTCCATGCCTCTTCGTTGCTTCTTTCAGGAATGCCCTTTGAAAATGCCAAAGGTGCTTTTCTAGCTTCCTAAAGTCCCAAGTGTTCTAGGAGCCAGGGCACTGTTGGGTTCTGTATGGAAGAACGGTGAATTTAACCCCTGTAATTTGTACTTGCCTGTGAACCTGGGCTCCAAAGTTCATCCTGTACAGAGTCTCACAAAACCTATTATGAAATTGTACTTGCCGACTTCGGCTTTAAGATAATATTCTGGCCTTGTGCCATTCACTCTATGCTCCAGGCTTCTACCACTTCATAGGCTCTAGGTCGTGGTAGCACCACTCGTTTTCTTTAGAAATCCTTGTGGAATAGGATGCTCCATGCATAAAAATAGACCCCAGAAAGGATCATTAACCCCTCAGGTTTTCCACAGTTAGTTCTAGGTTGGGCCAAGCTGTTAGACCTGCAACATATATTATCAATGTCGTATTTACTGGACAATAGCTTATGGTTAGGAGGGAAGTTCACGATGAAAGAAATATATGTACTATCCTCTTTTTTTAACCTCTCACACGGTTACTAAATATGAATCTTATGATCTGTAATAAGATAGCGTTTACCTGAGAGGTAAACAGGCCTTATATTCCCAGTTTGACTATGTGTCAACTTGGGACTTTAGAAAGACTTTTAAACTTTTTAAATGTTCAGCTATGCCCAGTTGCAAAACAGAATACCACCTATATCATCAAGTTGTTTTAAGGATTAAATGAGATAATGTTAGCAAAGTTCACAACATAGTTCACAACATGTTTAGTAAAAGAGCTCTACTATGTTACTAGTAATATTACCATTACTACTAATGCAAAAGGCTGAATATGTTGCAACAACACTCCTTAGAGGTGAAGTCTCTGTCATAGTCAGAAAGTGGCTTTTGCATTCTATCCACACTAAAAGAAGAGGCTGTGCAAAATACCCCAAAGGAATGCTTCAAGATCCTGATACACAGCTGAGCAACATAAAACGCTGTTGCTAGAGGGTTCAGAAATAGCTCCTTTGCTTCTTGGTTTTAGAAGAGAGCTAAGATCTGGTAATGAAGATCCAGGGAGAGGAAAGATTCTGAATGGTATCATTCTTTCATCACAAAATAACTAATGTGATGGGGAAACCTGAAATTAAGCAATTATTTAAGAGGATGGTAGTGGTATGATAGTGTATGATCCCCAACTTGCGACCTGGTCAACATAATAATACAAATTATAAAGGACTTGACATATTTATTTATAGAGTTGAATTGCCATGTTGCCTTGGCTCTACTGGGGGTGATTGGCAAGACTCAGAATTATTTAGAATCTCATGTCAAAATTACTTACAGAACTGTTTGATATTTAAATCATGTATGTTGAATAATAGAAGTTTGTTAGACGTGTTAGTACTGACAACTCTCTTTGAAAAGTTGTGGTCATTCTTTATTTTGTTTATGACATGTCTCCTTATTTGTGACACTTAGGAAAGACTCCAAAATATGGCACATCTTGGAAGACTGCAAGAATACATTATGTTGCCATGGAGGCATCTAAAATTAATGTTTCAAATATGTAGGTCTTGGTGCAATAAAACTTTTTTGCCAAGTACATCTCCACAATTAAAGAAATCAAGAGCATTTTGATACTAGTTGGTTTCTAGTTAGTTTGCCAAAATGGATATTTATAAGAGAATATTTAGAGTCTACTTATTTCTAAAATATTAAATTATTTTCATGAATATTTTTAAACCTATAATTTTATTTTACTTAGGCATACACACTTGAATGACAACATATAAACATCCAGAGGGAATGGCATGAGCACAGAAAATGTTTTCATATTAATTTTAATTATCCTTCAAAAGATTTAAAAAAAGATTCAACTTTAGTCAGTTACTTGGGATTACATTCGGATAAGACTAAATTTAAAAATATAAGTTCTTAATATCACCATTCTATGAACCCCATAACCAATTATTAATGATAACGTTCTTAAAGGTCTTAAAGCATCTAAAGTGACAGACTGTGTGACATTTCCTTTTATTCCTTCTTTCTAACAGTCAAAAGTGTGACATAGTAGATTAATATATAAAAGGCCAGGAATGATATGCTGCTTTATCAAAAATAATTCTTTATGATTTTGAACAAAACATTTATCATCTTTTGTTCTGATCTTTTATCTTACAGTGTGATTTAAAAAAAAAAGTCTGGCAAAGATCTGAGCTTTTAAAAAAAAACTCTTCTACCTATTACATGTAACTAGGGATGTAACTTAACCTGCTGAACCTCATATTGCTAAATGGAAATAATGAATCTCTTCTCTCCCTCTGAGTGCTATCTATCCTATGAGTTTCAGTTCAGATATTAATTCTTACATAATATTTTCCCCAACAAATATTACCTTTAATGGCAATCCACCCCCTGAGCTTCCATATTTCATAACTTAGTCAATAATTTAAAATTTACCAAGCAACTTTCTTCTTTGGCTGCCATTATAATCATAAAAAGAATGAATGCAAACATTGATTGTAAAAAAGTTAAATGAGTTATTCATTATCTTATAGATAAGGGGAGGAGTTAGTCATCCCTCCCCTGGTCATGCTGTAGGTGGGTATTATGTAGACACAGCCACAGAAAGTCAAGAACAGATTTATACTTACATAGCCCACCCTTCTTTCCTTCTTTCTTTACAATTTTCATATATACTTCAAAGGCAATGGTTTTCCTGGGCAAAGCCAAAAAGAAGTCAGGCTTATAGTTGGCATCCTTGCACTATTTTCCTTTTTATATATTGAAATGGCAGAGTGGTTATAGGACACTTAATTTAGGTAGCAAATATAATGATTACTTTAATTAAAATGAGTTTCTAAGTAGCTATCATTTTAAAAAGCTATCCTGAAGTACTCTGCAAAGGAAAATGGGTATTTTAATTATGGACAAAGTTGGATTTTTGCTGTTGCTGTGTTAAAGGTAAACTTTACTTAAAAAAGAGCCCTAACATAAAATTCTACAGTATAAAACTAATAAAATGAGAACTTGCTATTTGAATTATAAAAGTTTAGCTACTTTTGTTTATATTTCTTAAATATTTTATCACAGTGTTTTATAATTAACATCTCCAAATACATTAAAGGTATACTATTTTTACATGCAACAGGTACAAATATTTTGGGGAATATATATCAATTGCATAAAACAAGATAGACATACACTTTAATAAATGACTTGTAAAATGATTATCACACTAATTTTAATTAAAACTCAAAAAATATACCACATCATTACTGCTGATTTTGAATTCCTCTCACTATTAAATTATTTCTAAAGGCATAAGCAAAATCTGCAGAAAACATGAAGTTTATATCCAGTCAATATTTTTTAAGGAATGCACATTTTTATGATTGTATTAGTTATCAAAAGACATATTCAGTACAAAGTCAAATACTTAGTAAACACACACAAAAAAATAGTTTACTAGTTTAATTCAATCAATTTGTGAAATTCAACCACCCATATGCCACAGTATAAATATACAGTTTTCTCAGTGATAGCAGACATTTGGGGCTTGGTAGTGTATTAGCTATACTTATTTTTATATTGGATCTACTGCTTTAAATTCAGAAGTACTTCACCTGAAGAAGTGACTGGATTTGGAAGAAAAAAATTAAGTCTATTATTAAAGACGGTAACTAAGATTGAATAAAAATAATTTCATCCTAAGTTTCTTGAGTTTTCGGATGTCCTGAAGCTATAATATTTTATAAGACGTCCATAATTAAGCTTGATTCTTCTCTTTAAGCCCCATAAGCATCATCAATGGGAACATCATGAATGCATGAAATGGATAAATATTTTTCCATATTCTACAAATAGTTTGCTACCTGCCAACCTGATAAAAGTATCATTTGTCATTGTCATGTCTGTGCCAGAATCACTGTGTTGATAACCCACACCTAAAATCTGAGAAATCTAAAGAGTTGAATAAAGAAGAAGATCAAGTGACTGTGGTGGTATCTTAAAGAGAGCATAGTATGCAAAGTGAAGGAGACATGGGTATGAATGTGTAGCGGGTTGGGTACATTTCTCCTAAATCTGTGGTCAGCAATCGTACTGAAATAGCAATAATATAGGTAGATTTGAAGACCACGAATAAGCTCACTTGAGAGTATCTAAAAACACCTTCACCTTTATGCTCTGTCAGTATCAGCATTAAAAAGCATTATCTTTTTCAAAATAAAATGATATTTTTCTTATTTTTGAACATCCCTTAGTAGAGCTAGTTAGCGTGTTATTGATGATTTCAAGAGTAAAAAGACTTTTATAAGTTTAAGCAAGAAAATTAAGCTTCACTGGAATATAGAACATGCAGGGAAAGTAAAGGAAATTTTCTGTTTGTTTTTACAAAATCAACACGTCAGTGATTTCAAAACTTTGCAAACATAATATAATTGAAAAAGATGCTATAAACAATTTTATATGAATCGCGATGCAAAAACTATCAACATATTAATAATAAATAGAAATAAACAAGGTATTTAATGAATAACATGCCATAACCAAATAGGTTTTTCCTTGAAAGTGCAAGATTAAATATTAGCAATTCTGTATACTTCACCACAAGATGCAAGCTTATTCTGAAATTGATGAATCTTCAGATTCATTATATTTTACTTCTATTGGACCCTGCCATGGCATATTTATTTTCCATTCTAAACAGTTATTTACTTTAAGTCTCAACTTTGTATTCATAATTCTGTATTCTTTTCTCAAAGAAGGTCCTTCAAACTGTATGTTTTAGGCCCCACATAAACTGGAAACACTCTTATTTACCACACTAATAATTGAAAAGAAAAAAAAAGCCAAGTGACATTAAAATGGCATTTGACAAAATTTTAAACATATTTTTAATAAGAATCTTAGTATATAAGATACAGATTTGCAGTTCTTTAACATTTTAACATAAGTATGTTATGACTCTGACCAAAAGTTAAAGTCTGGCTTAATGGTAGAATTCTTTAAGTATTCTATGAAAGCAGGTACAATATAATAGAAGGTTTCTCCCTCTCTTGATTAAATGCTAGGTCAGTATCATTAGATAATTTTTTAAATATATTCTCAGATATTTATTGAGCATCTTCTAGATAGCTAGCACAGTTAGGTGAAGAAATAATATTGTTAACAAAACAAACTTGAGTCTGGGCTTCATACAGTTAACATAAATATAGAAAGAAGGGGAGAATGTTATTAATAGTTTCTAATACCTTAGTTGTTCATTTGGAAAATTTAAGTTATGAGAAAAGTTATTAGAAAGTATAAGATCACTCTTTAAGGTGGCTGGTTATGAATCACTTCAGAAAGGTAATCATTTGTAAAATATAATTTTAAAAATTGTCTCAAATGTACCTATAACAAAAAGTATAAAAATCAAAGAATAACCACAAAGTGATATGACCTAAATATATGTGTCTATTGAAATATACATCAAAGACTTAAAAAATAGGAGAGACTTCATTCTTGGAGATGAATGACTTATTATTGTAAAAAATATTTTTCTTCATTAAATTAATTTATATATTTACTATAGAATTAAACATAAGCCTATCATGATTTTTAGAAGGTTAGATTTAATATAAAGTGTTCTAAAATTTGTCAGAAAAAAATGAACCTCTAAAAATAGCTAGGTAATGATGAACAAAAAAGTAATGGGTTTCTGGGGAGTGGTCTTAACCCAACAAATATTAAATCATATTAATAAAACCAAATAAAAATACCTTGGTGTAAGTAGCATAAAATATTAAAAGATTAATAAAATAGGAAAGAGAGCCTAGAAATAGACACAAGTAAATATTTTTAAAAATTGATTTAATATATGCTTCACAAAAGCACTTAAAATCGGTGATAAAAATTTCTTTTTTCAACAAAAAAGAGCAGAGATAGTTGGCTATTCATTTGGGATGAGTATTTTGACTCATTATTTGTATTAAATTCTAGACAGAGTCAAGAATTAAATACTATTAAAAAAGAAAAAAGATATTCACAAAGGAAGTATTAAAAAAGCTAAGTGTAAACATGCTTCTAACTTTATGGTGAGGAAGACCTAAGCATAACTCAGAAATCACAACATGGTGAATCTAAAGGAAGGAGAGAACTTACACCCAGGGACCTATCAGAATTACCTTGGGTAGTTATTGTATGTTATTGCACATTGTCATTAGTAAGTATAGTCATTACCATAAAGAGATGTCCTAGTTTTAATGTCAAATGTAATATATGTATATGTTCATATATATATATACACAAATACATATGTAGTAAGACATATATCTATAAATGCAGTGTTATGTATAATTTTATATTACATTAATATGTATTAATGCATGGATTGATGCTTGGAAGGATCTATGTCTAGTGGCTGCCTACGAGTGGTAAGACTTCTTCAGGCCATTTTACACTCTTCCTTATATTTTTTCTGTATTATTGGAATTTTTGACAGCAAGTATTACATTTATGTGAAACTATATATGTACATGTAATACATATAATTAAGGAAAATACATTAATACAGAGAAAACATTATCTCAGATAAATATTTTATTTATTATATATGACTATATTACATTTGAGCTCAAATATATTTGGTGGTGTCAATGAGCTATGAGTCAGACTTCTGAAAGAATACATTCATCTATTAAATGGTCAGATTTTTAATAGTCACAATTTCAGAGAAATTGCATCGCAGTAGAGGAACATGAAGTCATCTACTGTAACTGTTATAATTTTATATATGAAGAAAGAACCTCACATAGTTTAAAAGAGTTACTGAAATTTACACCAGAGGTTAAAGCCAGAACAGGGATAATTCCAAATCGGTGTTCTTTTTACCACATCACACTGTTTTGTTTTCTTCCTATGTTTCCACCACTGCCCCATAGTCCTTGACTAGGGACAAGTAATTAGCATTGGTGTAAGTAGTATTTTAAGACAGCGTGAAACTCTTACCTAAACGATGCTGAATTACTAACATAAAAAGTATTTAGCATTTTGCATATCACAGATTTTATGTTAATAAAAAGAATAAATTTAAAAAAGCTTCTATTATGTGACCCCTACTAATGTTTGTAGGGTGTTCAAGTACATTCAGATGAAGGACCACTGTTACTCTGCAGGCTCTCATTTTGTCTAACTTCTCTTGTGATTTTAGATGACTGACAGACACACATGGAGGCCTGGTTTCTCATTAAGTCAACTTAAGATTGAATTTGTCAAACATTTCATCCCTTGATATCTATAAAGTTCAGTAGACACAGAAAAGTGACTAACCAACATGAATTAAAATTAAGTGCAAATCAATCTGGTAGCACATATAGAGTAACACACAGAGAAAAATTCAAACAAAACAATGCTTTTATCAGCTTAAAAGGAAAGATGTAACACTTCCACCCATGCAAAAAAGAATTTCTTTTTTCATTATGTGGTAGTTATTGCAAAGCTTATACAACATTTTAAAATATCATGTATAGCCCAAGGAAAATTGATGGCAATCTGTACCTAAAATTGTTAGCTATATCCTCTATCTCTGATGCAGTTTAGAAGGTTATGGAGCCATCAATTGGTTTCTCATTTCATATGTAAACCTCTGCCCTCCACACACCTTATGCCTAGAAAATTACTTTGCAATTCTTCATGAGTTTTGTTTAAAAAGAAACCTATTGCAGGTAATTATAGCTAATTTTTAATGTTGATAGATACAATTTAATTTAATAATAGCTAGGAAATAAAAAAAGTTCACATCTCATTAAAACCCAATAAGAGTTAAAGCAATTCACATAAAGATTGAATAAAATATCCATCAAAAATAGAAGAAAAATTAGCTGAGAAAATCAACAAAGCATTCCAAATCGGAAGGTGATGGTTCATTCTTCAGTAAATGCAGGCCAATATTCTAAAAGGCTTAGTACTTATTTCAAATGTTCTCTCTCTTACCAGTGAAGGAGAAAGTGGTATTATATATTTTTTTATATGAAAAGCAGTGGAGGAGTAAGACATTTTAGCATTCACAAAGATGACATTTACAGTAGAAAGGAAAACAATACAGTTGCATGTTATTACTACCTCATGAGATAAATGATTTGAAGATGTCTGAATATTAAAATTAATTTGAAGACCAGTGTAAAGACCAATGGAATTGGGAATTTGATGATCTGAACTGGCACTGAATCATGGCTCTGCCTTCTTTAGTGTACAAACCTGGGAAAGTGATTTGACTTCTCAAGGTTCACTTTCTGTCAGAGACTATAATATCTACCTCATAGATATAGAATAAGGATTTGTGTTATTAATAACTAATATTGATTCCATGCTCACTGTGTGCCAAGCACTCTTCTAGGATCTTTACACTTACCAGTTAAACAAATTATCATACTAAATTAGATCCTATAATTATCACCGTTTTACAGGAAAGGAAGCAAGGGTTAAGCAGGGGTAAGTAACTTAAGGGGTTAAAGGGTCAAGAGCTCACAGCTAGGATCAGAGAATCTATAATATGAACCCAGGTAATACAACTGCAGAAATCATGCATTACTGTTAGCAAAATAGCTAGCAGAAAGTAAATGCTCAATAGAGGGAATAGGAATATCCGTGTTTGTAATTACCTCCATTCATTGGACTGTGAACTTCCTGTGAACAGAAAATCCTGGTTTATTGAATGACTTTTATACATCTATTAGAAATTATATTCATCTAAACTTTTTCAAGTCATCAATCAATATTTGTTGAATTACACAAATAAACAGCATTGAATGTAAACCTTTCTACTGTCCTCTTAAGGTTGAATGAAAGAAAATAATAATTATTCTTAGGGGAATAATTGGCATGATTAGCTTTATTGTTATTTTTTAAAATGTGCCCATGCAGGTCGGGCGCGGTGGCTCACGCCTGTAATCCTAGCACTCTGGGAGGCCGAGGCGGCCAGATCGCTCAAGGTGGGGAGTTCCAAACCAGTCTGAGCAAGAGCGAGACCCCGTCTCTACTAAAAATAAAATAGAAATTAATTGGCCAACTAAAAATAATATATATATATATATAAAATTAGCCGGGCATGGTGGTGCTTGCCTGTAGTCCCAGCTACTTGGGAGGCTGAGGCAGAAGGATTGCTGAGCCCAGGAGTGTGAGGTTGCTGTGAGCTAGGCTGACGCCATGGCACTCTAGCCTGGGCAACACAGGGAGACTCTGTCTCAAAAAAAAAAAAAAAAAAATGTGCCCATGCAGCCAAGGCTGTATTTTAGAAAGACAAATGGAGGAAAAAGCGAAAGTAGATGAATTTCAAAATTTAATAAATTTCATAATTTAATAAATATTTAATCTTATAACAACATAAACAACTTTTAGTAGTGCCTAAAATAATACAATAATACAGCTTTTTTTTTTTACTTCTCATTGGAGTCAACCACTGTTTTTAAAGGTACGTTTTTAATATAGCTGGTAGCCATCATCATGGGAAGAATTGAGGACTTGATGAAAATGTCTATTTTCCCTTTTTGCTTAATTTGCAATTGGTAAGTAAAATAAAAAATATCATCTTTAAGATGTGAGAAAAATGTATTGAAAAATCTATACAATGTATAAATAGTCTTTGGGTTAAAAAAAAGAAAGAAGAGCAAAACAAAGCAGTTTATCAGTTGTCATTTCAGAATGCAATCCCTAGATATTTTTTAAACAACTTTCTCATTGTAATATTCTTTTAAAGCAAGAAGATATTTAGGTGTCTTTGGAAAGTTCATCATTTCAAACAGTGGCTCTTTAAACATTTAAGCAGATAAAAGAATACATGTAAGAGAAACACCTGTAATATACTTTTTAATAAGACTACTTTGGAATATTATTAATCATCATGGGCAATTTAACATTTTATTTTCTTGTGCATTCACAGAGCACTAGAAAATAAAATTGCATTAACTAAAGGAAGGCTTTAAATATTTTTAACTATTGATAATTCTGAGAGAGGTTTACTAGAGTGGTTCCTTGATTCATTTAAACATAAGGACAACTCTTGTTCACTATTCACACGACTATTTAAGGATAGGTTTTCATTAAATTTAGTAACATAGAGGACGGAGTACTACACTGGTGTGGGTTCAGCGATATACGTGGAAAGCAGAGCAGCACATTGATGTGAGTTCTGTAAGCACACTTAAGTTATTTTACCGTTGAGTAAATGATTTAAACTTGCCATGTTTCAATTCTCTCCTCAGTAAAATAAAATGTCATCATCAGTCTCTTCCTAACAGGATTGTCTGTGGTTCAATTCAAGATATTTGTCGCAATGGAGGTTGGAAGGCAGAGGACAGTGGGGAATGAAACCAGATTCATTCCCCATCTCTCCAGGTCAGAGTCCTGGTTGTAGCATCAGGAAAATTATGAAACATGCAGGTTATTTTGGCGGGATCTAAATCAGTGATCCCAGGCTTGGATCCATCCCATACGCCTCCCATCTTCTCTGCTCCCTGTCACTGCAAATAGTCGGCAGGTCTACTCTTAATGTCCATTCTACACCACTTGAGACTATGTTCCTCAGAAATGTTTCTGAGACATCAGGGCTACCTTACGTTATGCAGAAGCACTGAGCCCTGAGTCATCCATTATCTGCTGAGAGCACACCCTTGTGGGACCAAGAATCTAACAGAGAGCAGGGAGAGCCTTCTCTGTCCAATAAGTCTTTACTTGGTAACACTGGTTGGAACTTTAAGTAGAGAATTTGGAAAAGATGGATTATTCATTCATTTGTACTAATATTTTGTAACTATCAACTGTGTTTTAGGAATTGTACTTGTACTGGAACACAAAGAAATAAAGTGTAACCACTGCCCATAAAGAAAATTACCACTCTAGTGGTGAGTGGTAAATAGATAAGTAAACAGATAGTTATATGACAAGGTACTGAATACTATCTTATCAAGAATTTTTAATTTAGCAAAAACTTCTTTTTTTAACTAAGGACTAAATATTACTGAAAAAAATATACTAGGGTCACGAGACCTAGATTCTAGCCCATTTATTCCACCAATTCCTCACCTCAGTTTTTCACCTGTAAGATGAAGAAGCTAGATTAGATAATTTCTGCGTAAGTCATTACCAGCTCTAATACGTTGTGTGTCCTATTAAGTTACTCCTGGAATAATTCATCTATCTATCCCCATCTGTCTGTTTATCTATCTTATGTGAATATTGTTGAGGCCCAGAGAAATATTTGAAAGATCCAATTATTTCTATGTAATAGTAGGAGTTTCTTATTACATTAAGATGTTCCAGGGTGTGTTTTTCTGTTTGTTGATTTGCATCTTTGTTCCTCTTTTTGTTCAAATACAGCATCAATAACCCAGATATTCTATAGCAGAAAGTACATGGCATTTGGCCTAGTGCCTCACAGCACATACAAGCCATATATTGATGGTCTGATAAAGCAGGCCTTACTATGTGTAAAGGATGTCATAAAACTGGAGTGTTTGACTACTGAGGCAGGCTCATTTTACACATTATGAGAATACTCAAAAATATACTTGTTCACTGTAAATAACTTTATAAGCTTCCTAACATGTTAGAATTTGTCCAACAATAACAGTGGGAATGGCTGGAAGATGACACTAACAAAATGAGAAGGGAGATACCATTTTATGAAGACCACTTGCTTTTAAGGTCACTGATAAACTACTTTTCACCTAATCCAGTGGCTTTTCCCCAAAACACTTTTCTTCCCTGGAGACATCATCTTAAATCTTGGCTGCATAGTATTTTACTAGTACAAAGAACTTCCACAGATCATGAGATAATGTCTTCATTCCTGTGTCAGTATCTTCTCTGCATTATAACGGTTGGTTATTTTAAGCTACAAGACAGTGAAATTTTGAGTCACAAACTATGTATTTTTCTCTCTAGTATAGCATGTAAACCATACTAGAGTCCCTGTAAACGTTTTCAAATGAACGAGCAAGTCGATGAATGAAAGACCATGCAAAAAAAGTCTGGAACTATGCTTACTCTGATAAAGAAATGTCTGCAATGAAACAAGCAAAAACATTATTCATTTTCCCTTTCTTACAACATCCGTAGCCTAAATTTAAAAATCTAAATGTAAAGGAGATAAAACCAATTGAAAAATTTTTCTTTCTCTGCTCTAAAGTTTGAGAAAATCTATTCTGATTTCAGGCTCACGAACTTCAGTTTCTTCCTTGTGTTTCAGGATCTTGTTCCATCAATTATATTATATATTCGCTTATCAAACTCTCATTATCCACTGTTTTGTTTTCATTTTTAAAATTTCCTTAAACACGTGCAGGATGCAACCTGTGAATACCCCTACTCACATATAAACAAACCGTATACTCCATCAATAAACAAAAACAAAACAAGTAAAGCACTTTTCCTGAACTCCATTTACCCCTCAAAATACCCTCTCTGTCTTACTCCACTACTAAACTTCTTGAAAGAATAATCAATAAAGGCTGCTTTTTCCCATTAAGTATATGTTTCATAATTTTTGCCACATGAGTTCTGATTATGTGATTCTATACAAAATGTGTTTCCAAATGTTACCCAGGACCTTCAAAATCACCAGGCATTTCTCCATGGCTTCCCTGAAGGACTAACCGTACTCTTTTTCATATTTCATCCATTGGCTCTCCTGTGTTATTTCTTACCACTCTTTTACTTCTTAATAATACTCTTCCATCTTCTTTGCTATGGTTCCTCTACTGTTACAGTTTTTTCAAAGTTTCTACCTTTGATACATTTTGTTTTCTAATCTTTCTCCCTTAACATTTTCATTTGCATCTGAGACTTCAGCTATGCTCTCCATGGAGGTTATCCAAATGTGCCTCTCCAAGCAAGCTCTTTCCAGAACTTCAGACCAGTGTTGGCCATTGTTTATGGATATCTTCACCTTGCTGCCTTATTACAACCTTAAATCAACAAACATGGAAATGGCTGAATTCATCCTCTGCCCTCCCTGAACAATCTCCTCCTGTCCTACATATTTTGAGAATGCCAAGACAGTTATCTCAATTTCATCCTCTTCACATGCTAGATTCAAGTCTTTTCCAAAGCTTCCTAATGGACAAATGAATATGTTCTCATTTCAGAAAAAGGGGACAAAGTCTCACCAGATTATCTATATTTGGGGAAAATGTATAAACTAGACATAATAATCACTTATAATATTACCACAAGCAGTTTTATAGACCACCTTGAGATTATCATGTTTAACTATCATTTGATTTGGGAAATACAGACATAACTATAGATATAAAGATAATTAATTCAGTAGTTTTCAGATATTTCCAAGTACTTTAGAATTGTCTACACACTGGACAAAAAGTGGAGAACAATCATTATAATGCTAGTATAATCACTTCTAGGCTCACAGTGTGAAACTGTATGTTTATAATTCTTACAGTGGTTTGACATCTACAATATTCATCAGAATAATGGAAAAAATGAGGTTGCACAGGTAAGCTGAAGTCAAGTTGTGAGGATATTGATACCTGGATTAAGGTATATCTTATATTTAATATGACTGGAAAATTAAGGTTGGAAATCTAGTGAAAGTTTTTGAGGCAGAAAGATGTAGCTGGACTGTGATTAAGAAAATAATGTTGGGAATGACTAGGTACATGACGGTGAGAGTCTGTGAAGAAGATGCACCGGCACCTACAGAGAAAGCATGGAGGACTGCACTGAAAATGTGACTATGAAAAGAAGAGCATTTTGTTGTTCTTTGTGAGAAACATTTTCAGGCACCCAATGACTGGCTGGAGGAAGGAGAAGTCAAAGATGAAACTATGTTTTTGAAGTCCTAATCCAGATACTAATACCATCACAACTTGACTTCAATTTACCTGTACAAACGCATTTCTTCCAGCATCCCTGTGAATATTTTAGATGTCAAGCCACTCTGAGAATTACAAAAATACAGAGTTTCACACTGCGAGCATAGAAGCTATTAAATGTGTAATGATCATTCCTACTTTTTTCCCCCAGTGCCTAAGCAATTCTAAAGTTCTTGGAAATATTTGAAAACTAACAAATTAAGTGTCTTTATAATTATATCAATAGCCACATCCTAGTTAGCCTGAATCAAATACAAGTCAAATGTGATAAGCTCATGGTAATCCATAAAATTGCTTGTTGTAAGTTGTTATTTCTAGTTTATATATTGTCCCCAAATACAGAAGATTTGGTAGGACTTCATCCCCTTCCTCCTCAATGAGGGTATATTTATTCGTCAGTTAAATCATCTTTGGAGTCTTAAATCTAGCGCCTGAAGTAGATGAAATTTGGACTTTGAAATAATGGTATTTAGGTTAGATATAGATTGTCCTGTTAGTTTCTTCGTTATTTAGATGCTGCAATTTATAAAACAACATAGTGGTTAGGCTGAAATCTCTGGCTCAGGGTGTCTCTGGGCTTAAACGTCCATACTCACCATTTTCTAGCCTTGGAAATATTTCAAGTTATTTGGATATTTCTATGCCTTGGTTGCTTTATCAGTCAAGTCGGGGCAATAATAGCAATACTGTTAGTTGTATCTGTAATAGTATGTTTCCTGATGTGATGCAGTTTGAGTTTTCTATGCCTTGATTACAGCTCATGTTTGAGTGATTTAAGCATTATCTACACAGTCCTTTAGTTAAGGTTTAAAGTGCACATTAGTTTTTTTAAAACGTCTCAGAGGATGTTCAGGGTTTCATCTTGCTGATAACTTGACCTAGTTCATCACTGGTTAAAAACTCATTGTTTAAGAATATGACAATTACATATGCACATGAACACTCCAAATGCTCTCTAAATTGACTTGGAACTAAAAGAAAAAGTAGAAAATGACACAGCAATGACTATTATAACTATTGCCTTACAAAAGTTTAATGAGTTAAGAAAAGGGTGATCAAATTTGCTTTTCTATTTACATTAACCAAAGGTGAAGTTACCTGCTCTTTTGAATCTTTATCTGTAAAAAAAAAAAAAAAAGTCATTTAATTCAAGAAGCTAAAGAAAGAACAGTGAGAAGTTCTGACATTTCTCTTCAAAATTTGGTCCTTAATTATATAAAATTAAGACCAGAAAAATGGCTTCCTGAATAAAAAATAATTTATACATTCTAACGTCTTGAACTGGATGAATATACACACAAAAATAGTTCAATATCAGTAAGACTTTTCATGTGAGGCATCAGTCAAAACTAGACTGCTTGCTCATCATATTTTTATTCACATACTCTCAGGATTCCAAACATAGAGACAATTTCATTCTATGAGTATAGAATCTGGTGCCTCAGCAATCGTACAAGTCCTATTTTTTTTCTCTTTCTAAGCAGTTCAGAAGTTCTTGGAAATATTCTGAAACTCCACCGAAATCATTATCCATAGAAAAGCAGCAGTGACAGCCAAAGAAACTTTCACGAGAGCAAACAGACAACCTACAGAATGGAAGAAAATTTTCGCAAGCTACACATCCGATGAAGGGCTGATAACTATAATCTATTTAGTACTCAGGAAAATCAGCAAGGAAAAATCAAACAACCCTATCAAAAAGTGGGCAAAGGACATGAACAGAAACTTTCCAAAAGAAGACAGAATAATGGCCAACAAGCATGAAAAAATGCTCAACATCTCTAATCATCAGGGAAATGCAAATCAAAACTACGATGAGATGTCACTTATCTCCAGTGAGAATGGCCTTTATTAAAAAGTCCCAAAACAAGAAATGTTGGCGTGGATGCAGAGAGATGACAACATTCATACAATGCTGGTGGGACTAGAACAACCTCTGTGGAAAGCAATATGGAGATGCCTTAAAGAGATACAAGTAGATCCACCATTTGATCCAGCAATCCCATTACTGGGCATCTACCCAAAAGAGCAAAAGACACTCTAAAAAGACACCTGCACTACAATGTTTATAGCAGCAAAATTCACAATTGCAAAGATGTGGAAACAGCCCAAGTGCCCATCAATACATTAGTGGATTAATAAAATGTGGTATTTGATGTATACCATGGAGTACTGTTCAGCTATAAGAAACAATGGTGATACAGCACCTCTTGTATTTTCGTGGATAGAGCTGGAACCCATTCTACTAAGTGAAGTATCCCAAGAATGGAAAAATAAGCACCACGTGTACTCACCTGCAAACTGGTATTAACTGATCAACACCTAAGTGGACATATAGGAATAACATTTATCAGGCGTCGGGCAGACGGGAGTGGGGAGGAGGGGATGGGTATATACACACATAATGAGTGCAATGCGCACCATCTGGGGGATGGACACGCTTGAAGCTCTGACTCCAGGGAGGAAGAAGGGGAAAGTCAACACATGTAACCTAAACATTTCTACCCCCATAATATGCTGAAATAAAAAACAAAACAAAACAAAACAAAAAAGTTAGACTAGTTAATTTTTTTCAGCTCTAAGTGAGCCATTTGTAAAAATTCAAAAATACAAATTGATATAATAACTTTTGAAAGTATACAAAATTTCAGATGAGGAAAACCTATTGTCTGTAACTGCATACAGCCTCCAGCCCCTTGCCTTTTCCCTCCCGTTGCACAGACACTCACTATAGACACATACAATACTTTGGCTAGTTATTCTTTTATATTTTTGTGCTTTGCCACAGTTAAAAAATAACTTAAATGTATACTAAAGTATACTGTGAAAATATTCTGCAGTAGAAAGAGTTAATTTACAACATCTTATACAGTAGGATGTGAATGTGAATGTCCAGCAGGCCACTTGGATTTTTCCTTACTAAGATTCAGATAACCACAGCCATTTCTTTGCCCAAGGTATTGCACATTAATGTATATTATTATGGAACACAAGGATTTTTAGTCTTTGGATGTTTTTGTAAAAGCATTCTTTTAAAATTCATATTGCCTCATAAAAAACAAAAACATGTCTATGATTATTGGTTAAAGAAGATTTTCCTTTATTTTAAAATTACTATGATGAGGACATTTAAATATAGATAAACACACCTTTAAGTTAATGGAAATGTTACTCTAAAGTGTATGTATGATTTTACTTAACTTTATATGTATTAAGAACTTTAAAAACATCTTTTTATCTTTAAAAAATGAAGTAATTAGTTTAAACCAGCAGTGAGATGAATTAAGAATGAAAATGGCATACTCTTAATTTCTTCTTTCTTATAATTTTTATGTTTAGTTTGGGGAAAAATAAGAAAATTGTTTCTTCAACATACAATTTAAAAATTATGAGTCCATTGTGTAAATATATAAAAGGAATATGAAAATTCTAAAAGAGATATTAACATCTATTATGTAAATATATTTTAGATGATTTTCATAACATGCATTATAGTGCTTTTCAAAAATGAATATCATGTTACCTAGTAAGTAGATCAATATGGGGCCTTTAGATTAATTAAGCAAGTAATTGTATATTCAGGATCATTCCCCATGTGAGCATTATTATTTTGTGGATGGCCTTAGAAAAAAATCCAAATCAGAAATGCACATTTTAACCTGAAGTTATATGATATGCTATTCTGTTCTAACTTGTAATGCCACCAATGGGATTGTACCACGCTGTCTGAATGTAGGCAGACTATGACATATGGATGATGATGAGCATTTGAAAAGTTTTCTAAGTAATGAGGGAGATGGAAATCAAGTTTCAAAAGTCTGGGAAGTTCTTTCATAAGTCAGAATACCACATTAAAGTGTAAAACTAACAAAATCAACTAAATTTATGTTGCTTGGAAAAAGATGTTAAAGAAAATTCCATGAAACCATAATTTATTTTTCCCAGTTCATATTATCTCATTGATGAGAATATATTGCCAGGATTTTACATATTTTTCTTTAAAAAGTAAAGTTATAAAATCCTCTGCCCTGCATGTAGAGTAAGGCCTAAAAATCAATAAAACATTATTGTTGCTATCAGTATTATGATTATTACTACTATAGTATTATAATAATGATTGCAACAGCAGTTGTAGTAATATGGTGCTAACCCCAAGGAATAATCTTAGTATGAATAACACTTTAAAACTTCAATTTATGTCTTACAATGATGTTATAAGACTCTTAAGTCATTATAGAATTGTCATAATGATTGAGACCTGATATATTAGGCATCATAAAGTTAGGGCTATATTCCAAAATATTCTAGTATTTTTATATCCCCTATAGTCATGATGGTATAGTTTTATGTTTTAGATTTATCTTAACCATTTGAAATTACATTTTTATCCTGAGTGAGGATACCTGGTTGCAAGTTCCAGTTCGAGCATGCAGTAACTATCAGTGGAGCTGTCTTTGCTAGCATCACTGAGTTTCAGACATCCCACACCCAAAATGGAATTATTACTTATTACTCATCAATTTTACAGTGATGTTGTGAGGATCAAGGGAAGTAATAATTGTACAAACAATTAATAAATGCTAATTTATTGTGTAAATACATGATTTTTCTAATTTGATTAAGTATATTGATTAGTATTTATTCTTACTGTTTTAAATTTCTCATTTCAAGATTCGACAGATGTCTACCACTTCTTTCCCTCCCAGAGGGAAACATTTAACATTCTTGGATTGTGATTCATTACTTTAATTCAATATTAATAATTTTGAGTTTTATATATCTGTTGTACCCAAATGTCCTTCTGAATCTTTTTAAAGATAGATGAGGGCATAGATGAGAGAAAGAGAATGTGTGTGTGCACTATGGAATATATTATTGTCCATACATATTATATACAATGATAGAATGCAAGTTATTCAATATGTGCTTCATCTTTATTAAAATGAATATCCCTTGACTTACATTACTGATAATGAAATGTGTTTTCCCAAAAAACATTTGGACCCTACATTTTTTTTCAAATTTAAATTATCACACAAGGAAAATTTTAGCAAGGAAAATTTTATTTACTATCAGTTGTGAAGTAAAAAGATCTTTTATTGAGAAGTCTCTCTTCTTGTTGTGCTTGTCTGTGTACTGTCAATGTGTACTTATGGTTTCCTGTATGACATAATTATGAAGCAACAACTACATATGAAAGTAAAAAAAATTTTCAAACAATTTTTAATCCAAAATATTTCCTGATGAAATATTTATAACAAAGCTAACTGCAAAAATCACTACCAACTTCAAATGAAATTATACTTGTACAGAGATAAGCACAGTAGGAAAAAACTCTACATACTGTTATGAAATGTTTGCTCCTGTGATACATTTAGGAGGATTATTATTTATCAGAAAATTTGGGTAATATGATGATAAAATATTAGATACGTGTTGGAAGAAATATGAGAAATTTAGTGATTCATTGGTCAGGAGAAATCACTTTCTTTTAAGAATAAAGTAGAATGTAGACCTAGCTGTATAAAAAATAATAATTATAAAGGTGACCTGCCTACTCAACATCTAAGGTGAATAAAGACAACAAAGAGTAAGAGAATCTAAATATTTCTTTCCAAGTTATGTATATGTCACTGCTGAATTATAACGAATAGTATATGGTTGTAACATCCAGTTCTAGATAAGGGTTCTCAATTTCAAAGTTTAAAAAATCTGTGAGCATATTTTTCTCTGACATAAAGTGAGCTCTGTGTAAAATATATAAAGCCATGTAACTCATGGGACTGTCTTAAAAAATAAAAAGTCCCTGTTTTCCACACAACAAATTAAAAAATAAAACAAGTTTATGGCACTTCATACAAAGCACAATATTATACTTTGTATTATATGAAACTTTATCAAGATGTTTATACCATTTCAGAAAATGACATCAGCCACTGGCAATGCCACTATTGGTAACTGAGCCACCAGTACAACACACCAGTTTCTGTCAGCCTACTTTTGTAGCTGTTGTGTTCAAAGTGGTTCTAAGTAAAGGGGGAGCATTGACTACCTCATTATGCCTGGTAGCATAGTCTTCTTCCAAAACTTGCACTTTGAAACATTATTTCTTTAAAAGTTATTTTCCTCTTATCTCCTCTTTCATTTTACAGATAGGAAATTTGGTTGATGTATTTGCTTAAAAAATGTACATGTGGGTAGCCAATGTAATACTTAATGTGATTTTTTTCTCCAGGATAGTTAAGGTGGATTACAGAATGTTACTTTTAAAGGGGGATCATAGGGCTAAATTGAGAATTGTAACTTTAGATCAAATCTGAAATGATCTGCCTATTCTTATTGGAGAAGACTAGAGGTCGAGCAAGCATATGCCTCATTGATGTCACTCTGAATTAGTTTCTTTGAAAGTTCTGAATGTCAATCATGTGGAACTAGGAGTAAATAAAGATCTTGGTTAGGAGTACAAACTAAACATGGACTACTTATTCCCATGCTCCTTCCAGAGTGTTTTCTGTATTGCCCACCATTTATAGCCAATACATACATATGACAGTTAATTCATCATTAACATTGTTTCTGTATACAATGTCCAGAATATATGAATAACACTAACATAGATTATTTGAATTCTAGAAAATTATATTTTAGTTTTTCCTAAATCATAAAAAGCCAAATGCTGCAACAGAGATTTAAAAATGTTATGCGTTCCATTTATTACATGGATTGGATTTTCTCAATATCTCCTATACAGTGTCATTGTATTTTAAAAAATATAAAGCAATCATGTTTTCTAAATAGATGGATAATGTCAATCTATTTTGTTGGACAGAACCTAGAAATGAGATTCATATTATAATAGCTATATATTTTCAAGAGGCCCATTTTATAAATAACTAGCCTTTTGTGCACTGCAATTGATGCTGTAGGCATATCAAGCCACTAACCTATTGTTTATTATAGACCCATTTTGTCATTTTGATGATACAGATTCAAGTATAGCAATCTTCTTTTCTCTCTCTGCTTCACTGGCTACATGACTTCCCTTGCCTAAGACCATATCGAAACATACACTTGATTGTCATAAGTTATGATAGCCTGGGGGCTGAATGGGAATCCTATTAACTGACCTATGAAATTGGAGAATCATAAATCTTGATGAATACAGATTGGGCTGTGTGCATAGCTTACTATATTAAATAGCTATCTCTTTAAGATGCTCAGATAAGTTCAAGGTAAACATAATTTAAGTGCATGAAAACATATTGATAAATTGATTGACCATAAAGATGCTTTTTTGCAAAACCACACATACCCTACCCCGAGTAATTCCATAACTTGCCGAAACTCACTGGATAAATATTACAACGTCTTGGCTAGATAACTTGGGATCAATTAGCTATTTACCATAAGTAAGAAGGAAACGTCACAGATGATTTTTAAAAATATTATAGACATGATTATGCTCAAGGCCAGTAGTAAATAAGATGGGCTGAATGTTAACTGTTAGAAGACAGGGGGTAGCAGAATAAACAAAAATATGAATGGAAGGAATTTGAGAAAATAAATCAGGTAAACCCTATGAAAGAATAGATGTTGATCAACGGGTACAAATTTTCAATTATCAGATAAATTAAATTATGAGTATCTGCTGTACAGCATTAAGACTATGGTTAATAAATACTCTATTGTTGAAATTTGATAAAAGAGCATATTTTAAGTGACCTTACCACACATACAACACTCATAAAAAATCATAATTATGGGACGTGATGGATGTGTTAATTTATTTGATGGTGGTAATCAGCACACCATATGTATGCATATCAAGTCATCACATTATTACCTTGTAAACTGCTTTTATTTGTCAATTAAATATCCTAAAATGAGAATTCAATCCTGAAAATCATGCATATTTGCAGTACGAAACTTTCCTCTCTAGCCCAACTGCTCCTCTCAACTTGATATGTGTGTATCTATTGATAATTATCAACTAGAAATCTCCATTTCCATACCTAGCAGACATTTGAGACTCAATATATGCAAAACTAGCTTCTATCTTGCCAGGACAAAGTTGTTTCTCCTACTCTCCTCTTCTCAGAATATGGAAGCTCCCTCTTTGAGTGTCTAAAACATAAACCTTAGAAACATCTTTAACCCATCTAATCATCCCTCAAATCCTGTCAGCTCTGCCTTCAAAACATCCAGAATCTAATCACTTCTCACTTCCTCTACACTTAACACCTTGGCCCAGGCCACCATTGCATTTTGTTTGGATTATCACAGGAACCTCCCGTCTCATTTCCCTGCTTTTACTCTTGCTCCTCTCCAAGCTATTCTCAACACAGAAGGCCAAGAGAATACTGTTAAAAAGTAATTCAGGTCCTGACATATTATTCAGAACTTTTCAATGCCTTCCCATAACATTCAGGAAAAAAAAAAAAAAGCCAAACATTTTCCAATGCCAGCTCTGAATCCTCTGCACCTACCCCACTCTCCATGGTCTATCTGACCTCAACTACAGGCAAAATTACTGTTTCTCACCCACATTACTTCCTCTTCCTGTTTAATTTCTTTACTTGTGCTTTTTACTCCACCTAGAACACTCTTCCCCCAGATACTGATATGCTTTAGTCTCTCACATCAATCAAGTCTTTACTCAAAAGCTTTTCTGAATAAATAAATGAGATGTTATTTCTAAAAAAAAAAAAAAGCTTTCCTGGTTACCCTGACACAATTTGCTACTCCTTTCTCAAATTTCCCAGCTACCTTCCATGATTATTTTTCTCTTTAGCATCTATCACTATCAAACATATTTTATATTTTACTTCATTATCTTTTTTATTGCCTCTCTTCTCACTAGAGTATGAGGTACAAAAGGGAAAAGGGTTTTTTAATCTTGTATTTGATGCTAGAAATTGTCCCTGGTACCTGAAACAGTATGTAGCATGGTAGAGTAGCCTGTGAATATTTGTTGGATGAATACTGAAGGACTCTGACTTCCTGGGACAGCTCCCACTCATCTGCCTTTATCACTTAGAAGAAGACCCCTGCTCCCATATATACACTTTCAGCCTGGTTTTGTAGGACTCCTACATTTTCAAAGGGCCTACAAAAATGTTGTAAGTCATGAAACATATTCCTGGATTCACAATATAGAAAGAAATTTGCAATGTCAAAATTAAAATGTTTAAATAAATGCCTACATGGCAAGACAGCAACTCAAATCACACCTATATATATATAGTGAAGAAGTTTAAATCATAGAAATGAAATAAATAATTTTAGCAAACTCAAAATTATGAAAATTATAAAATATCCCTTAATTTTCTTTTCTTAAACCAAGCAAAATATTAATGTCATGTGATGGTTAATTTCATGTGTTAACTTGACTGGGCTAAGAGATGCCCAGATAGCTGATGAAACGTAATTTCTGGGTGTTTGTGAGGGTGTGCATGGAAGAGATGAGCATCTGAATCAGTACACTGAGTAAAGAAGACATCAGGCATCTTCCTGATGGGCAGGCATCAGGCAGGCATCATCTAATCCATTGAGGGACCAGATAGAAGAAAAAGACAAAAAAAGGCTGTTTGAGCTGGGACATCCATCTTATTCTGCTCTTGGACATCAGAGCTCTTGGTTCTTCACCTTCAGATTCAGACTGAATTACACCACCAGCTTACCTGGTTCTCCAACTTACAGACAGCAGATGGTTGAACTTTTTGGCCTCCATAATCATGTGAGCCAATCCCCACAATAAATCTCCTCATTCATATATATATATAAATAATAATATATAAATATATATACATACTTACACACATATATTCATATATTCATATGCATATAAGACACACATAGCCCCCTTTAAGATGAGGGTCTTAAGAGGTTGTCCTTTTTCTTCCATGCCTTCAGATTCTCAGCATATTCAAATATATGTTAACCATTCTCTTTTTCTTTTTAGCTCTAATAATAATGTTCTGCTTAATATTTTCTGTTTGTGCAACTCTGTTTGGTTAGCTGACTCACACTCATTCTTGAAAATCTAGTTCAGGCATGCTGTCCTCCAAGCAGTTTTTTCATTGATCCCCTGTCCAGCCATAAGTTGATAGAACTAATTTAGTGACCCTAAATATCCTATTATTATTTATATCTCTTCACTAGAATTCTTATATCAACCTACAGACTCATAATCTGTATTTTTATCTCCCTTTCCAAATTCATTCCCTAACACTCAACTCCTGATATACTATCCTTTGGTGGCTCTGGGTCTTTCTGTAGTCTAACTAAATACAACAGAAGAAACTTAGCCTTTTCTTGTTTTTCCTCCTAGAATACCTTGTCCCCAGATCAGATCTTGGAATGGCTGATTCCTAAGGCCATTGCATGAATGGTCCCATTTTAGGGCAGTCTTTTCTGATCACCTAATTTAAGGTAGATTTTCTAGCTTCTTCTCTGGATATCACAATGTTTTATTTTCTTCACAGTAATTACTACTCTCTGATGTAACTTTTTCTGTTTTGTTTGTTTGTTTCCTACATACCTTCCCCAAACCCTATCTAAATCATAAGCACTACGAGTCAGAGACTTTTTCCTGTTTACCATGTCGAGTCCCCATTGCAAGACCTGAAGCCTACCCATTGAATAGTTGGGAGAATGCATTTGCTAGAACACTGTATAAGTTTACATGTCTTTTTTTGAAAATTAATCAGTTAGCTCCTTCAGAGTGGAATAACTCTGTTTTACTTCTCTTTGTATCCCCCATATCTAGCCTAGGATAAATTACTTAGTAATTGTTTTTTTCAAATGAATCAATGAAATGAATCATCATTAACATCCTCAGCAGGAACCCTCATTTGCTAAACATTGCAAACTATCATTTCAAAAAAAATATTTAGATGGAATTTCAGAATAAATCTCTGAGAAATCAGACATGAAAGTTTAAGTATTGTGCTTATGATCAAATGACTAAGGCATCATGGCTGAGGCAGTAATGCTCATGGCATGTTCATTTGTTTCCTGTATGTCCCAGCCCTTTTGCAGTTAGGTAGAGTTGTATCTCCCTTTCTAGCCAATGCTATGGGTTACTTTTTACTGAGGCAAGGAAAAGACTGTGCAATCCTGTGATTTCTCTTTTTCTGCCTCAGGAAATGAGGAGGCCAGGTATTGAGATGGCATAGACAGAAGATCAAGATCAAGGTAGTATGGATAATAGGAATGTGGTATAGAGTACAGTTTGATCAGAGAGTTTTCTATACCTCCAAAGGAAATTGGGTAAGAAATATTTTTGTTATATTAAGCTACTAATATTTTTAGTTTTATTATTCCTGCATCAGAATTTAGTTTGTTTTGACTAACAGAAACATCCTCCCATTTACACACACACACACACACACACACACACACATACACAAAGTCGATACACCTTTTGTTGTAAAAAAAAATTACACTTATACTGAGAATTTAATTTGCATTAACTTATCAATTTTTTGTATTAATATGCCTCATAGATGCAAGTATATAAGAAAACTAGGAGACAGGCTACCTTTTTAATTGAGGTGGGATAACTGTGCCTATTTTCATCTGAGTCTTGACTCAAAATGAACTCTACTTTGCTCTACCACAAAACTTATTTAAAAAACCAAAATCACAGTTTAAGATTAAGCTTTATTAGCTATCCACAGATAACATGTATTGTATAGCAGAATATTACTAATCTTTCACCTGGGTAACCCCCAGCATTTTAGGATCAGCTATTAAAGATCAAATGAGAAGTATGGTGATTTCAATTTTACCATTTCTTACATCTAATCCTCTTAGATCTATTTCTCATTAGTGGAAAAGAGCATATCATGTGCCATGTAAATAAAGGTCAGGTTAAATAGAGATAAGCATCCAACTAATTTGGCTGGGAACTTCTTGAGCTTTGGAGAATGGGATATAAACATCAATTATTTTTCACTAATAATTATATGTTGGGGAAACTAGAATAAATGGAAAAACCTTAAAGAAGAGGAAATATTTTACTAATATTAGCCACTCCAAATACAACCAAGCTGAACAGAGGTTATAAAAATCACAAAGTTGAAATAGAGAAAAAATGGCATATTCTTCTTATTTTTTTCCCCACTAGGAAATGTGAAAGAAACATCTTTTCAATTACTCATTATTGTCATGGCATTGAAAAATGCATGGTCCAACTTTAGATTTATTTTAAAAACTAAATGAAAATTAATTATGCTATCAACATTCTGAAACATCCCTTAAACATGATCTTTTGCCAAAAAGCTTTCTCAATCCCTTTCACAGCAGAGTATTATCTAAACTGCATAAAAGTGTAACTGTAATTCTTGTAAAGTGAATGAAAATGGGGAATATTTAAAAAATAGAGATCTTAATTTCTCCACTCTTGCATTTGTACTTTGGCTGGCACAGTTTTCTGTGCTTTTCTGTTGGGCACAATTTGAGGAGGTCTAAGTGGCTATTTGGGCCCACTTTAAGACTGCTGGATTGCTAGATAGCATTTTTATATAGTCACAGAGCTGAAAGGACCCACGCAAAGTTTCTAATTTGCTTTAAGAAAATCATGATGTTCAATGTTAGTCAATGAAAGATATTTCTAGTTACTCATATTAAATACGTTGAAACTGCTAGCTAAGATCTGCAAGAAGAAAATCCTCAAACTGTGTATTAGTACACAATGTCACCAAATCATACTCCTGTTGACAAGGAACATTTTACAATGGTTAAGGGCTTGCTCAAGGGAGAAACATGATCCCTAAATATGGGAAGAAAATAGCAAAACCTGTATTTATACTCATCTTTTGTAAAAGAAAGAAAGAAATCTAACTTTATAAATGTATAAAATGACACTGAAGCCTTCCCTGAGTACGCAAATCAAACACGTCATTCAAGTGCACATGTCAATATACCCACATCATCTACCATGCATGAGTTCTCCTGAGGGCCGGGAGACGTTGCCTAGCAGCCTGTTATGCCCTGTTCATTTTCCTTATTTTAAGGCATATTGCAGACTACATGAGCTGAGTTAAGTGGATTTAGTGTTTATGTTATCTAATTTTAATGAAACTAGCATTCACATGGGGCAAGTGGTTTCAAAGGATTCTTTCAAATAAAGTACAGATTGAAGATTTTACAAGTACCAATGAGTCACATAAAAATGGCAAAACTGACATTTTTTTTTTCTTTTTCTCTAAGAATGAGCTTGTAGCCAACCACATTACAAGGTAGAAGCCATGACAATTTAATCCTATTTGACAAGAATTCAGCCTGCAGAATTATCAAGAAGACTATTATGTGGATTTAAATACACTATGATTAACAATGAACTACTCCTTAAATGTGCTATTGTGCTTTTGTGTCTTGGTGAATCATCTCTTTCAGCTGCAACAGCTATTAAAACCAAACATTAAATTGATCTTAGAAACAGTCTTCCAAAACCTTGGATGACAAAATGTAAAATGACTATCTTAAAAATAATGAATTTTTTTCCCCAACATATAGCTTTAAAAAAGATTTACTTTTTAAAAATGTATGAGATAAAATGACATTATTTTAAAACACTAATTCATCTTTAAAATTTCTATATTCTAGGTATTTTTACAGTATATGTAATACATTAGTACCGTGTGTATTTATATAATTTATAAACACTTCTGTGAATTGAGGGTTCTTGCTGCAAATATGTCTCCCAATAGGTGTACATGATTAAAAATTTTAGTTACAACTGTATAGAACTGTGTGCTGTCCAACCTGGTATCGACTACCCACATTACTACTGAGCACTTGAAACTCAGTAGTAATGAGGAACTGCATTTTTTATTTTATTTCATTTTAGTTGATTTAAATTTTAAAAAATGAAGCAGTGCCAAATAATGTTTTCTGTGAAACACAACTGCATTTTTTGGTAGAACTATATTTTACTTCAGCTGTTGAAAATTTAGCATCTGAATTAAGATCTTCTGTAAGTACAAAATATGTATAAAAATGCAATATTTCCTATTAATAATTTTATTTTGATTCTATTTAGAAATGAAAATATTTGTGATATATTCGATTGAATGAAATAAATGTTTCAAATTAATTTTACCTGTTTCTTTTTACTTTTATTTAATATAGTTACTATAAAATTTAAAGTTATATATGTGGATTGCAGTAAATTCTATTGGACAGCACTGTTCCAGAGGTAGTTGGTGGTGGATAGAGAGATTTATAAAAGGAACATTTAAGAGAACAGACTCATAACTTATGAAAGATTAAACACTAAACCAATAGACCAATTTTTAACCTATCAGAAGTATACATACAGACACTTTAAAATAATGTGAAGGTATTTTTATTTGGGAAATACTGATCTTAATGCAACTAGGAATTTCCATTGACATCTACTGTACATAACTTGAGTCATATATTAATAGAAAAGTCTTACAGAAGTAACTGACATGGCATTAAATTGTAGCCACCCAATTTTAATTCCATTTTCAAAAAATAGCAGTTTTTACTACTATATAAAGATTGGAGCAAAAGCATATGACAGAAAAGGAAAAAAGGGATAAAGTAACAAGTAAAGCTTTTTTATTTCAAAATATTAAAGGGATACAGTTTTTTTTTTTTTTGATACATGGCTTGAGTCAGGGCTATAAATGTACTTGTCATTCAAATAGTGTTCACTGCATCCATTAGATGGGTTTTTGCCCTTCTCTTCCTCCTCACCCATCTCCCCCACTTGATTTCCAATGACTTTTACTTTCCTCTGCATACTTTTGTACTCATTGGTTAGTTGCAATTTATTAGAGAGTACATCTGATATTTGTTTTTCCATTCTTGAGTAACAAGTAGAGCTTTTTAAGAATATAATAAAAAAGAAAAATTGGAGTGTCTTGTTCATATGATACCATTTTTAGAAAGAAAACTAAGTAAATAATCCCTGTCTCTTAAGGATAGCTGATGAACTGGGCCAGTCACAGAGAAGCTCTTTTTTATCCAAACACATTAACTCAATGCTGCTATACTAATGGGTCAGAAAAGTGAAAGACAGGTTGACTATCCCTTATCTGAAATGCTTGGGACTAGAAGTGTTTCAAATTTCAGAGTTTTGGGATTTCAGAATATTTGTATATCCATAATGAGACATCTCAGGAATGGGATCCAAGTCTAAACACAGAATTCATGTTTCATATGCACCTTCTATACATAGCCTGCAGATAATTTTATACAATATTTTTAACAATTTTGTGCATGAAGCAAAATTTGTGTACGTACATTGAACCATCAGAAAGCAAAAGTATTGGATATGGAATTTTCTACTTGTGGTGTCATGTTAGCATGTTAGTTTCAGATTCTGGAACATTTGGGGTTTCACGTTTTTGGATTAGAGATGTTAAACATGTAATCAATAATTTTCTCATACAAAACAAAATCCCATTGGAAAATTTACCCATAGGATACACACATACATTGAAGTCCACCTCTATGTAACTCTCTATTATTATTATATTTTATTTCAGAATTTTACAAGGGTACATTTTTGGTTACATGCTTTGGTTTTGTACAGTTTGAGTCGAAGTTACAAGTGTGCCCTCCACTCAGTTAGTAGGCATTGTAGCCGTTAGGTGTGAATTTACCCATCCTCTCCTCCCCCCTCCCACCTCCTTGATTCCCCTTGAGTTTTACTTCCATATGTGCACATAAGTGTTGATTGATTAGTTCCAGTTTAGTATTGAGTACATGTCACGTTTGTTTTTCCATTTTTGGGATCCTTCACTAAGAAGAATTGCCTCCAGTTCCAGACAGGTTGTTACAAAAGATACTAAATCACCATTTTTTTATAGCTAAGTAGTGCTCCTTGGTATATATATATATATATATATACCACATTTTCTTAATCCACTCACATATCGATGGGCATTTGGGTTGATTCCATATCTTTGAGATTATGAGTTGTGCAATGCTTTAGTATTAATCTCCCTTGCTGGGTCTTTTGGCTATCAGAGTCCCTGAGCAGCTTCATCTGGAGGCTGACTTTGGGAATAGACGGCTGCAGGTAAACAGCATACCAAAATATGGATCATAAATATTAATAAGATTGAACTACAGGGCTTTGACTATTTGTATCTTAAAGCATTTTAGTCATAGAACTCTATTTTTATATTTATCCCCTAAACATGGAGTCTCACATAAGATATTTCTTTTGAAAAACTTAAGTGCCTAGAATACCTTTGATTTCTCTGAAGACCTGTCATGTTTCACAACCCATTCGATATTAAAAAATAAATAAAACTTGGTAGAGTTTCAGCTCAGAGTCTAAATTCATCAAATCTGGAAATATTTTGAGATTTTATTTATTGTTAACCTTTCTGAGTCTTCTATTTTCCCTACACCTGATTTATTATCTACATCTGACCGTAATTTTATTGTATATGCTCTCACAATGCTATTACAAATACATTCTAGAAAAAGGAAGGGTAAAAATAGGCAAATAAATAAATTCTTTAATTAATTACCTTCCTAAATATCAAGATTATATAAATATCACTAAAATAATATGTGGATTTTACTCATATTAAATGCACATCAGTCTGGAATCAGGAAAAAGTTATATATGCCTAATCTGTGGTCTTTCCCAACATATTTTTCCAGAAAATAAATTCAAATATGAATCGTAGACTGTAAGTTGTCTTCTTTAGTAAATAGTACAGATTGGCTCAAAAACCAATGAGCCAAAAATACACACTAAAAAATTCCTTGTGACTTGAAGCAGATAAAATTGTGGTATATTTCAAGCAAAAACACTATCTAGTGAAGCAATCTTTTTGTTTGCATGGGAAATAAATAATGCACATTTCTTAGAGCTTATTTTCACACAATGTCAAAAAACTTACAGAATTCTAGCACAATTAAATAACAGAAGAATCACTACATCTCTTTTTATCTGTCAAAAAATATTGCTCCTGATTATACTGATATTTCCACAAAGAATCTTCAATAACTTACTTCTGTTTGAGTAAGTTGCATATTCTCTAAGAGAACTGACTTCTGTAGAAAAGATGCTTTTCTTCAAAGCTCAGATGCAAGAAGCCAACAACTACCAGAACAGAAATTAATATTTCTCTTGGATGTGTCTCAACTCAGGGATATGCCTCAGCTCTTTAAAAAGATTTCCAAGTGGTAACTTTACCAATATATAAATCAGTTGAAAAATACTTCTTCCATATTTGGGAAATTTTTTAAAGAATAATAACTAAATCGATGGTTGTAACCGTGCTAGCTGTACAAAAGACGGGTGGGTATGAGAGTAATAAAGAGCTGGTTTAAAATCTCTCACTCAAACCTCTGTCTATTTGTGATAATGGTCGAGTACCTGCAATTCAATTTAAGGTAGAGGAAGTGTCAAAAGGAAAAGCTAATGAAACTACAAAAAATGTTCCATTTTTCTTATATTTACAAAATAACCTTAAGTTGATTCTAAAAAACATATGGGTTCTACAGCCTATTATATTTATGAAATTGATAGTTACTCTTTTTGTGATATTGCATGTACAGCAGTCTCCCCTCATTCATGGTTTAGCTTCCCACAATTTCAGTTACCCTCAGTCAACCATGGTCTAAAAATAGGTGAGTATAGTACAGCAAGACATTTTAAGACAGAGAGGTCGCAGTCACATAACTTTCAATATATTTTATTGCTATATCTATTTTATTATTAGATATTGTTAATCTCTTACTAAGCCTAATTTATAAATTTAACTTTAGCATGGGAATGTATGCATTAAAAAAAACAGTATATATAGGGTTCAGTACTACCTGCAGTTTCAGGCTCCTCTGAAGGTCTTGGTACACATCCCTCACAGACAAGGGGGGACTACTGTATTTGAATTCAAAGAGCAATGCTTCAACACTATTTTCGTGTTTATCTAATGCTCGTGAGCACCAATGTTTTCACTCATTACATGCTGAGCAGGAACCTAAACAATACACATATTGAATGCATGGGAAATGCAGAAATTACCGATCAATTTAAAATAAATTACAGCTTTCATGCACTATAGTCTCAGTACAGAGAGCATTTCTCTAGAGGATCCAGGGTGCTTTCTTGCCACTGATATTGGGGCAAAGGATTTCTACTATCAACAAGCCCTCACTTCATTTGTGTGGAACATGACATGAGGCCTGTGTATGCACGTGGTCAAGACCCTTTGCTACCCACATTCTTCACCACCTGCCATCCTTTCTACCTGCTCTGTATCCCTAAAAATGCATATCCTGAGAAGAGTGCAAAGTGAATTCATTTACATGTTTATTGATGACTTTTGATTATGTATGCAGAGCACTCTGACAGTCTTAAGAAAATCATGAAACCAGATAAAATCCAGTGTTTCTTTTCTAATTTGGGTGGTAGAGCATCTAGCACATTAAGCAGTTACTGTGTATACCTGTAACAAGTAGAACTGGCTTTACGTATGCCAAGTAAAGACTAAGCTGCCTCTGTGATAGAAGCAGAGAGAAGACAGGAATCAATTCCGTCTGAAGGATTGAAAGGAGAATGATAACTGGGCTATGAAGATTGGACACGATGGGTGTACGTGGCAAGTAAGCTGCTGGAAATGATCCTCATAGGCAGTGAGGAGTCTGGCCTGGCCGGAGTGGAAGGGACTTCTCAGAAACCAATAGAAGGTAAAGTTTCCTAAGAGGAGCAATGTACTTCAGATGACCTGGAAGGGCAGAAAAATCAGGAATGGATCCCAGAGTCAGTGAGAAGCAGTTAGAGATGCAGAGCAAAGAAAAAGCTAAAGGAAATGGATTTTCTGTTGTATAAAGTTAAGGTGCTTTGCCTGGCTGTGGTGTGAGAAGGGATGGCATGTAAGTTTGAGTCTAGAGGATAAGGGCTCAGCTGGAAACACACCTGAAAACCCAGGGTGAGTAGGTAGCAGCAGTGGGAATAGAAAGAAGGAGACTAATATAAAGTATTTAAAAAATAAAACTTGCAAATACCATGGAAAAGACAAAGAAAAGGGAGCTATATCCAAATGTTTACAGAGTAGCTACTTCAGGGAAAGTCTTTAGGAAAGGAAAGAGAACAAACAAACAGGATGTCCTAGCAGATGAAATTGCAGTGTATTCTTAAGGCAAATCAACGAGAGTGGACGGAATATCAAGGACTGTGGAACTAGGTGACAGGAAGGTAAGGGAGTACTGCCTTGGTTTCTTGTTGAGGGAAGAAAGGGCTATACAAAACCAGAACAAAACTAAAAAGAAAAACCCAAGCCCTCATTGTTTGTTTGGAACAAAGAGGAAAAACTGACCTTGGATGAAGAAAAGACCCATATCTTCATAAAAAATGAAAGAATGAAAGAAAGAAAATGTCAGTAATGTAACCAGTGAATTATATGGCATGGCTTTTCTCAGGGATCTAGGAGAGGGGAGAAAGAGAACCTACCATTGTCTCTTCCAAGTCCTAAAGTTACTCTCCCATTGTATAGAGCAAATGTCTAGCTATGAGCTAGTCACTCCTCTGGGATGATTTCCCTGTGTGTTTTGTATTTCACAAGCAAATTTTGCTCATTTAATTCAAATAGAGAACTTTCCCTAGTTGTTTGGTGGTGGTCTGTTTGTTTGAATTTTTGCATTTTTACCACAGTTGTTTGCTTAAATGATTTGTTTTGCTTCTAATTATCTTACAGCTTTTAAAATATTTCAAAATATTTTATCTGTCCTTTAATATTTAACTTTTTAAATGCATAGAGGAAAAAACTCCACAAAACTCTGCTGGCATGAGAAGTACAAAGAGGTCTTTCCCAAAACCTTCAGTCTACATTTTACCTTCACAAATATTCTTTTTCTTACTGCTCTGTTCTCTTGGAAATATAATTTATCAAAATTTGTGTTAATGTTTTATTTTTTTAGTGTCATTTTTCCTCACTCACTGTGAGGTCCAGAAAATAAGAATTGAGTCTGAATTTTCAACATTGGGAGCAACAACTACTAGAAGCCTATAATGGGCACTTAACAAATGTTTGTGGAATTAATGAATGAATGAATGAATAAGTAAAGAGGGTGACTTCTGTTTTGAAAGGAGGTAAAATATCTTTTTGTTTATGGTTTGGTTAGTTACAATCCTTTCAGTACTTGGAAATATTACATTCTAGTCCCAGAAGAATGCCTTAACTAGGAATGAAGAAAGCTTTTATTCTATATTCTATGTTCTTATTCCAAATCACTGATCTTAATGACTCAAGAAAATCATAAGCCACATATTCCCAACTTTCTTCCAGAATTTACTAAGAGACTATTTAAGATAATAAGAAGTACAAATATATCATTTTTAGGACAACTCAGAGATTAATTGAGACCATATTAATAACATAGGCCCATTAAGAAAGAAGGAGGCACCATAATACAGTTTACTGTATTATGATCTCTTATATTTGTCGGTCTCTGGAATAATGCAATCATATTCAATCACACACCTTCAAAGAAGGAATTCAAAAGAGCTCTCCATAATGCCAACTGGATCAATCCCACTATCAAAAAAGGAGGGAAAACTAGCAAAATCTCTATGTCACTCTTTGTATAAAAAGCAGATTCCCATACTCACCTGAGTCAGCCAAGCCTCAGTTGGTCCCTCAATTCTCCGTGAGCAAAATATCTGCCTCCTACATTGACTGCTAATCTTCTCACTGTAATAAGCTGTAAGCCATGCTTTTTGTATCCATAGCTAAATGTCAACTTGGATCAAGGTCTAGGCCTACCCAAAACATTTTTAAAAATGCAAATCTAATCATGTCATTTATCTGTGTCCTATAATTGTTTCTCATTGTTCACAGAAGTCCTAAATCTTTAACACGGTGCTGCACAGCCTGCTGCCTATGTTTTTAACCTCATTTAATACTGTTAACCCCTTATTCAAAGCATTCCAGCTGGGTTTACTCACCCCTTCAGCATGTCAACCAGGCTCCTTTCTGCCTGGAACTCTGCCTCCGTCTCCACTTTATAACTATATCAGATCAACACCTATTGACATCCAGTTTAAATTCACTCACACATATCTTCTGAGCAAATATCATATGCCAGGGACTATCTTAGGCTTTGAGAGTTAGACAATAATAAAATGAACAATCCTAATACAAACAGAAAATAATCATGGATTATAAATGTATGCAAAGAATCTTAAAAGGGAGATGACATGCCGTGGTGGCTCTTTTGAGATTAGGTGAACATGGATAGTTTCTCTGAGAAGATCACATTTAAACCAAGATCAGAAGGATATGGACCTGGCTTCAGAAAGATATGGGTCAAAGGAAACTGCAAGTTTATACAGTCCCTGAAATGAGAGTGAATTATTTGCTGTGTATGAAGAACAAAAGACAACACAACAGAGAGGAAGATCATTTTGAGATGAATTAAGAGAAGCAGGCCAGACCATTTCGTGCAGGGTTTTGCCAGACAAGGCAGGAAAGGAGTTTTAATTTTATTATAAATGAATAATGGGAAGCTATTGAAGGGTGTTAAGCAGCTCATAGCTGGTATAATATATTTTTTTACAAGAAAATATGATTTGTTTTAATGTAGAGTTTTAGAAAACTTAGAAAAATCAAAAGTTTTTGCTTGACCATCTAGATGGGTGGCAAGGCCAGGGCCATCAGTACAGTGCTGTGCTGACAGACAGAAACTGCCTGAGTTACAATCCTGGCTCCATACCGCAATGCTGTGTGACCCAGGTGACTGTAATTTATTAGTTAGCTCTCTACACATTTGTTTCTGCATTTATAAAATCTGGAAAATAACAACCCTACCCCACAGAGTTGTTGTGAGAATTTGATAAGGCAAACTTTTAACATGTAAAATGCTTAAAACAGTTTTTGGAATATAAATCCTGAATGAATCTGGCTATTAGTATTGTTGCTATTGTTGGAATTGTTATTATAACCTCAATGTGGAAGATAATGAAATAAGAAAGAGTGAAAAATTCAACATATTTCAGCTATGTTAAGTTTGAGATATTCATTAGACATTTACATGGAGAGGTTGGTAAGCAGAAGTTCATGAAAGGCTGGAGTTCGGAGGAACTGTCAATCCTGAAGGGGACTCTGTGAGATAGAAGGAAATCCTGGGAGGTGCCAAGAAACAAGCAGGCCAAGAAGAGACTAGTGACTGCATCCTGTGCTAGGAAGAGACCATATAAGATAATAGCAGAGAAATCACCAATGGAATTGGCAGTCTGGAGGTCCTTGGGAATCCTGACAAAGGCTCTCTCAGTTGAATGTAAGTAATAGAAACCTGAATGTCACCTCCTCAGGGAAATCTTTTGTGACTTTCTGAAATAAGCTAGCTTCGTTATCATTGCACTTGTCATTTCTCTAGCGCCTACATAGGTAATGGTGAAGAAAATTGACATAGCACTAAATCATTCTCTATGTAAAGCATATCATTTCTGTAATTATTCATTTATTTTCTATTTCTCTGATACTAGTAATTTACTGAGAACAAGGATCACATATACCTTATTTTTCACAATATCCTCAATAACTAAGTGCCAGATACATAATATTGCTCAATTTATAGTGAATGAATGAATAAATGGCTGAATGGATAAATGAATCTACATGACTATATTTAAAACACATCTTTTTTTCTTCTTTTAGCTAGTACCCACACTAATCAACATGCTTACTTTCAGGTTATTTCTAAGTTTTTGTCATAATCAAATGGTTGTTTTTATTGCAAGCCACCTGAACTCATTTGAGAGGGAGCAGGTATTACAGAATAAAAATAATGAACGGCTTACTTTTCACAGTATCATTACCTATCTGAAGATTTTTTTCTTTCCAGAGGACAAACAATATCTTTACTCCAAGAGCTCATTTTAGCACTCAATCTAAAATTGATTACCATCCATCCCTTATTAAAACTCAGTTGACACAACTGATATTTGAGAAAAGAAATCTATGGACCAAGTTAACCATCCATTGCTTTCAATTGGATTTTAGTTTTATCCTATTACAAGTGAAATCACTAAATATCTTACCTGTATTGCATTTGGTTAGATCTTTGCTGAAATGACGTTGCAGAGTTGTGAGCATTTATTATTATGTCTTTGGAATTTACAGAAGATTACTGTAAATAATCACATACTGAGAATATTTTTTGCATCTTCTAATTACATGAAGACTATCACCCATTACCTATATTGTTCTATGTTTCAAATAAAAAACATACAACCCATATAGCAAATTTCTCTCTAGTATAGTGTAAGGAAAAAAAATTATTTATGTATTTTTTTCTGACTAATATGTATGTTTTCTTTATGTGACAATGACACATATGAGATTCAATCCATTATCCTTTTTACTGTGCTTCTAGAAAACTAGGATACACGTTTATGTCCAATTTTTGCACATATTCAAGGCCTGAGTTTCTGTATCCTTTTCTCTATATTAAGTATACTATTATCCAAATTCTATTTTTAGCAACCTATTTATATGTGTGCATTTGTCAAAGATTACTTCCACTTTGTTGAATTAGAAAGAATATGAATAAATAAAAATTTCCAAAAAGAATGTCATTCTCTCTTCCCTTCAATTAATCCCCAGGATAATTCATTCTTCATGGTCTTGCTCAAGTACTACCAATTTCATGAAGACACTTGGACTCCAAAGACAGACTGACTCTCTCTCTTTCTACCTCCCAATAGCATATTTGGACGCATAGAACATTACCCTTGTATAAAATTTAATATTTTATTATATGTTACTCTCAAATACAAGGTCATATTTGAAGTTTTTGTTTGTTTTTGATTTGAAGGCTTTGAGGGTTTTTTAAAAATTTTTTTGAGACAGAAAGAAAAGCAATGCAAATAATTTAAAAAAAATGTATCACTTGAAGCATTAATACACTTTTCTTTTTGTCATGAGCATTACATAGACTATAAAAAATCTCCTTGCTTTTATGCTGTTTAGATTCAAATATGAGCCTCAATTACTGCATTCTTATTAAGCCATTTGATAGTCTATGGTTCTTTACTTTTTTTGTTGTTCCGATTATTCCTTTTATATATCAAGTGACTCTATCCATATAGATCCATTAATAAGCACACATTATTATAAAATATAAAGCAGGATATCAATTATTATTCTTTGTTGACTGCTGATTTTTCTGCTCAATTAATTGAAAGCTCTTTAAAGACACAAATCTATATTATCCTTACTTTTTTATCTCTCATGAAAGGTGTATAATGCTGAAAAGACGGGTTATGGATTTGATGACTGACCACATCAAAATTATGTTTATTTATGTCATTTGTGTGATAATACTTGAAACATTATTATTGCACAATCTGGTTCTTAGAACCAACACATCTCATTAACAACATCTAATAAAATAAAATAAATGTAGGTGTTCATTAAAATTCATATGCAGTAAAATTAACAAAAGCTTGTTTTAAATGATTTAGCCCCAGATAACCTTATGAAGTAAACTAACTATAATTCATCACAAGTAGATGGGCTAGCACTTCAAATTATTTTTCCATGGATGTTTGGTGTAAACATTATATTTCTAAGTAAAATATTTAATTAAATGCTTTTCCAAAAACTTGCCAAATTTCCAGATAAATATCAGTACTTCTGAAATATGTAAAATAATTTTGTTCTAAAATAAATCATATAGTCTAGAATTCAGATATCTGTATTAAGATAAAAGTAATATATTAAATTTCCAGCAGATAGAAATCTTATGTTTGCCCAAGTTAGATCGTCAGAGTGATATTAAAATTGTTATTTTATTGTACAAGTAACTTCTAAATTTATTCTAAATTTAGAGTGGTGGTTGAAACACATTTTAACACTAAATTACTTAATGCAGTTTTTATTTTTGAGATTTGTAAATGTATGATTACTTGAATAGTTTCTATTTTCAAGAATGTTTAGTGCACAATATCTCATCCTCCGAGTGAATGATTTATTTTATATTTACAAATCTTGTCCGTAAGAACACTGTTACTCTAGTTAGAATCTGAGCATTTATTATTGATTATTTTTCTCCTTTAGTAACACATAAAGCATTTCTCCCTATGTTTCTAAGATGATCATTTTTATTAACCATGCACTAAAATACCTTACTAACAGTAATTTTAAATACATTTTAAAGAAACATATATAACAATGTATTAAATAACAGATGCTGAAGAAAGCAAACATGGAAAGAGTTTACATCAAAACTGGCTAAGGACAAAGAATGTATATAGTCAGAAGTAAAAAAAAAAAGGTTAAACATTCAGTGTATAAAAAATGTGAGACTAAATGGGATGATGTCACTGGAAGCTCTAAGATGAAACTGAGGAAGTGAGATTGGCAAGCAGGGTCCTGTATTCACTTGCCTTCTTGTCAACCTTATTAGGAGTTTTTCTTATCATCTCTAATAGCATTTCTAGGGGGAGAAATCATACACAATGCAATAATAGTGACAGTCCATGCTACCACTCCAAAGGAAACCACAAAAGAGGGTCTTGGAAGAGGAACTCACTCAGATCTGTTACTAGTTTCTTCAGAGCAAATGTGGAGGTATTTTTTTTCTTCTATGCTATTCCTACTTAGTAATGAAAATCTTTTTTAAAATATGAAATGCTTTAAACTGGAACTGAGGCTGCTAGGTAGCTGTATGAATTTTATAACTGAAACATTATCACATTTCTACTCATTACTGAAAACAAAAATAAAAACAAAGGACAAAAAAAACAAAGTGTATAAGATTCTCTCCCCTCCCCAATACCCGCTCCCCCACCCCCAGCACCTGGGTTGGCAAATTCAAATCAACACTAATTACATTACCTGTCACAGACATTCTGACTTTTTTGGCCATCACCTCAGAGTAATAATCTTATAATTAGCCAATTTGTACATTGGACCTCCAAACTCATTTCCTTCACACCAAATGCCCCCATCAAAACACAGCTCAGGATTTCCTCTGATGGGTAGGAAGATTTCCTCTTATTTTCCACTAAATTTCCGACAGTCACTCAAATTCAAACTAGACAGCTGTACTTTCAGATCACACACCCAAGAACCCTTGGCTTACTTTTTTACTGTGAGACAAATTAGTCATAACAACATCTCAAAACTCTATAGTTTTTATTGTAGTTCTTCTGTCGGATGAGCTGTTGATCTAGTTGTGGCATATCACTCCTGCAAAGTGTGCTGAAACAAATGTTCTGATAATTTCTTTTCCATAAATTCATTCATTCAAATACAATTTCATAAGACCCAACACACATTTTAGGAAGTGACCAGAATACATCTCTTCTAGAACTAATGCTCTAATATTTACCTAAAAATGCTTCACTAGAAGAGTTTTGTACTTTGTCATGTTGAGAAGTCTATAGGACAACCTTGGGCTGATTATTAGTGATGTGTCAAAGAGGAATAAAAGAGCCAATTAAAGTTTAAATGCTAGATTGCAGTAGAGCTAGAACAAATATTTAACACTGGGAAAAATCATCCTTCATCAACACAAACACTGTCCACCATCATACAGACCAAACAATTGATTGAGTACTTCATATTTTAGCTGAGCAATCCATTGCCCTGCAATGCAGTCCTTCACAGTTTGGCATTTAAAGAAGAGATATTGGATGAAGTCAAGTGCTCACCAGTTCTGAATACATCAAAAATGAAATGGGCAAAGTTTATGGTGACATAACAGCAAAGTTCATTTTATGAAATCTTGCTTGATGTAAATATAACCAGTAACAGAAAAAGGGAGCATAATGTGTGGCCACAAGATATTTTTAAATAAAATAAATATATATGACTGACTGGATGTTCAAGTTCTTAAAATCACTGTTATCATAATTTAACATACAATTTGTAACTTTTCAACCTGCAAATTGGTCACTGCCAAGGACTTTCAACTTGAGAAAGTAGAAAAATATTAAAATAAGCAATTAAAAACAACTGAGTTATAAGTAATGCTATAATTCAAATTAAATGCATCAAAAATATTGAAGACTCTCCCATTAAAATGTTCCATAAGGAACAAATGACAATAATAAGATTTAAGAATTTTAAGATTTAAGAATTATTATGAAAACTTCTTTATATATCTTATAATATATAGAGTTTTCATTATTGAGAAGATACTCAACCATCCCTGCTCACATAAATCATAAGAACAGTGGAAGCAATGAATGATTAGACACTACAGGGGAACGGATGTGTACTTGATCAGTGCTACAGAAATATTTTATACCTACACTGATGCAGTATATCTATTACATCATCCACCATCCTCCAAATTTCAAAGTAGCAAATCAGAAAAATGTCAAAACCTAACCTTCACATTTCTAAAATATCTTCTTCCTCCAGACATATAAACTTTATCTAACAGAAATTATTTTATTTTACCTTTTTAAATATTTTGTGATTAGCATAAACATAGAATTATAGTTACATCGGAGTTAGAATAACAATAACATTGAAGAAGAAAAAACAACCTGATTCTCAACATGGATAAAATATATGACATTAACAACTGTTATAAAAGGAAATATAATACAAATTCCTTTTTCAAAATATTTTAGAGTACAAATGAAAGAGTGAGGTGCCTCTTTGTGTCTCAACAAAATTATAAATTGTACTTCTTTATGTTTATAATATGGAATAAAACTTTGAGAACAATTCAGGTTAAAAAAAATCTTTTGTGAATGAATTGTGCTCTTTAAGCAAATTCTTTTAACTGAATACACCATAGATAAAGATGTTTTATTAAACAATGTAGTAATTTTATTCCAGAAACTATGATAATGCTATAACAAATAAACATACTGGAATAGCAAGTTTATCTTTTAAAAACTGATTATTACGTAAGATAACATGCCTATCTCAGAGTACCTGATAAGTTATTTTGCAAATAATATTTCCCTATACTTTTCATTAAAATCAAAGATCTCTAATTTGAGTTTTAATTTTTTGGAAACAGTACACATTATTGAATTGAACTGTTACTTTATGAAATCAATGTATGTTTTTAAAATTAAATCATTCAATAACAACACATTCAGAGAAAATATTACTAATTATTATGGAACCAAAAAAAAAAAAGTAAAAAGACCTCTACCACATTGACAATCATTCCCCAAAACCAATCCATACACATATTCTAGAAGAGAATATAAACTTGTTTCTGAGCTCATGGAAAATCTTAGGCAATTTTAAAGCACTGGTAAAAAGAAATTAGAAGAAGAAAAAATTTGTCCAGAGACTGACTCTTCATTAGTAAGGCCCTGCCATTGTTGCCTTTCACGATTTTATAAAGCCAAATCATGAAGCATGTTCCATAAAAATGTGAATAATTTCATTACCTTTTGGTTTCATATTTTAAAACCAACCTTAGCTGTCCTTCATCAAGTAATTTATGAACATCTATAGAATTCATTAAAACAATCAAAAATTTTGGTTCAAGGTCAACAAGCATAGAAAAATGAGTGAAGCAAAGCAAAACAGAACAAAAACAAGTCAAAACAAGTCGATCACATATTTCATGGATTAATGGTGAAAAACAAAAAAAGAGACCTCTTACCAAGTACCCCAAGGCGATAGTTGACTGTGATGACGATCACATTGCCATAACTTGCCAAGACACTCCCATCATATAAATTTCCAGTACCTTCCATATATGAGCCACCATGGATATACACCATCACTGGTTTGGGACCCCCACTGTCCCGAATATCTGGAAAACAAATGGTTGGCAATTGTTCTTATCTCAAAAAACACACATAATGAAGCAGAAAATATATTTTTCATTTTAGGGACAAAGGGCATGATTTTAATATAGCTTTTTAAATTGCTGTTTTTATTAAAGTGTTTCTTAAGCAATTTATATTAAGAGCTATTGCAGAAAAGAGCAATAGGCATCCGTTGTTTTGTATCTAAATTTTTGTTTACAAACTGTAAACCAAATTACAAAATTTAGAGTAATTGAAATTAAGTTTGAATATTAGTGCATTTTGATTTACTGAAGTGACAGTAAAACCAAAAAAAAAAAGAATGACAATGACTCTTAAGATCACTTTTTAAAAATGTTATAGATTTCACAAGGAACTTATGAACCATAAACTAAGGACAATAGTATTATTTGCATTGTGAGTAAAACAATATTTTTCCACTTTTTATTTACTGTAAAACTTTGTATCACATGTAATATGATTACATTAAGTCATTTATGCTCCAATTTGTGAACATAATTACAGTATTGTGTTATATATTGCAAGAAGTTTTATTTCACTATTTATGTTAGATGTATGTTCAGACAGTAAGACTATGTACATCCATGTTCCTCTTATTGCATTTAGGGGAATGTTATTTAGATGATAGTTTTTAGAAAGTCCAGGACATCCACTCATTCCACCGACCCTTACCTTTTGGGAGAAGAGAACAGACTAAATTATATTTTTTCATCTCTTTGTATAGGCGATATACTCTTCTTATTCCCACTTTGACTCTATGTTTTTATCATGTAGGCATGAGACAGGCTAGAGCTAAGTGTAAAGTACTAAAATTTAGGGTGATGTTAAGATGATTTCTAAGCTATGAATTTTAGTCAAATATATTTGCTTTTCTAAGATATTTTCCCCCAATTATGTAATTTTCATAAGGATCTAGAAATAATATACAAAAGAAACATAAGATAATTTTAATCAATATTAAGAATGCACTGATATCTATAGAAAAAAGCTAAACTGTCAATGGGCAAAAATGGTTTTAATTATATATTATGTAGATTTAAATATTATAATATATGTGTATATATGACTATGAATATACATAAAAACAGTACTATTATGTAATAGCCCTGGGTCTTCTATACCCACAATTAAAACAAAATTAGATCAAGTATATTTTTTAATACCAATATTAGAAAGTGTCATTTAATAATAGGGTTTTGTTCCTTTATTTTTGACACTTTTTATCAAATTTAACTCTCCTACATTTTAAAAATCAAATTCCAGCTTTCAGAATGGACTAATATGATACAACTTCATTGAAGGAACAAAGGTTAATATTTAGAGACTGCCTTATATTACCTATAAAAAATGACTTATGTAAATGCCTTGATTTTTATACTGTAATAATAAAGTGCTTTCTTTAAATGAAAAATTATTTTAGGATAAGGAATTGCTGCTCATCTTGCTTGTTCAGATATTTAAGTAGGGGAAGTGGTTCATTGTAGAACTTTTTAAAAGACTATTTTAAATTTGACTTAATACCAGTGTATAAACTAACTTCCACCACTCACTCTCCCAAGCATGTGCTTGAGAAGAGTGTCTTGTTTTAAAGTAGTGACAGGAGGATACTTTAACACAGAAATCATCCCCTAAAAACAGCTATGTTTAAGAGGGAAACCTAAATTTACTTTCTCCTTGAATTCTTGGGAGAGGTAATGGTATTCACTCATTTGTAAAGATTTGAGGGCTTGTGGAGATGTTAGACTTACACGGAGAAAGTAATCCTTTTGAAATTGTTAAACTATGCACCTTAAATGCCTGTGTGCTACATACAGTTTCAGCTTATTTTTCTAGTATGGCTGGCACTGAAGAGGCAATAATAAATTATTAAACTGAAATCATTAACTGACTGTTCACAGCAGACACTGTACTCTGCTAATTGTATGCTTGGAGGTAGCACAGAGGGAGGCTGTTTCAGAATTCTTCTTTAATTAAAATTACATAGAATTACAAAGCACCAACTGTGAACAGTAATGAAATCTTAGTAAAACCATTCTGTTCACCTGGAAAACAATACAGGCACACATTGAGAAGACCTGCCATGTTTTATACCTAATAACAAAATGAAGCGGACATTGCCAGGAAACTCCAAAAATATGACAATAAATTCTAGGAACTCTTTTGAGTGGTATCTCTTTTTTTCTTTGAAAATTAGACTTGAAAGGATTACTGATAGTTTGGGTTGATCCTAATTTCCAATTTGTCTTTACAAACTTTTCAAAGACTTCAGCCTTGCCTAAGAACTTAACATATTGAGCAGTTCTTTTTCAGAGGGTTTTATAAAATTCTAATGCTCTGTTCTGAAAAATACTCTTTTCACTTAAAGTAACACTGAGGTTAATATTATAAAAAGTATTAATTACTAAAATAAGTAAAATTCTTGGATATAACCACCCTTAACTTGCTAGTAACGTTTGGGAAACCGTATAAACTTTAGAAATTTTCTATTACAGAAAAATTGGAATTCTTTGATAACATATTGTCAGAATGGTCTATCTTATGCTTTACTTTTTATATTGTTTTCTCACAGATTTTTATCTTAGGCTTTACTTTTCTGCATACTTTACAGGGTAATTTTGATGTGAATAGCAACAAAAACAGTTTAAATTATAACTATTTACATCATTTTTTTAAAGAACCAGAAACTTTATAAATGAAACTGATAGTCTACCATTGAATACTATCTGCTAATGTCATCATTTTAATAATAATATTGGGGGCATTTATCATCAGTGCAAATATATCAAATGCACTTTAGTAATTTATAATCAATTTTTTAGAGCCAAGTCATCTCATTAAACCTTGTCTCATATTTAACCATCTATAAATACGGTGGAATGTGTGAGCTACGGATTTTCACCTAACAATTTTTATTTTGCCTGAAACAGCTGCTACCAATTTTCCTTAAATTGTGAGAATTCTCTCACAATTTAAACACTAGCTCAATTCCAGTAAAAACTACAAATGTTATTCCATTTATGTAACAAATCAAATGAGCTCAAAAAAAAAAAACCTACAAATGTGTATCAAGCATGTTTATATTTTCTGTTATTTGCAATGTTTTTGAAGTTTTTCTACTTTTTTACTGTAGGTGTTTATTGCTGTAAATTTTCCTCTTAGTACTGCTTTTTCCATATCCCATACGTTTTGATATGTTGTGATTCTATTTTCATCTGTTTCAAGAAATTTTTAAATTTCCTTCTTTATTTCTTCATTGGCCCAACAGTTGTTCAATGTTTTTAGTCTGTGCTAAGCACATAGGCCCCTGAAAAGAGCAGGGGGAAATAAATACTACAATGGTGATTATTTTTCTTCTGAATTTTTAAGAAAGTATTTTAATTAAGTTCTTCAAGTTGGAAAAAAATAACAAATTGGAATCTGAGTACACATCTTGATTTTAAGTTTTAGTACCTATTTTATTTTTCTGATAAACCAAAATTTTAAGCCAATGTAGCAGTGTCAATAGATCTGCATCAGTTATGGTAGATTTATTTGTGTTTGACAACCAGGGTTTGGAATAACATTTCCTTTAAGGGGCCTTAGTGATTAATTATTAATCATATAACTAACTCCTTAAATATATTTATTGGTTTCTTTTTTCTTCAAGGACCCTTGAAGTTTTTGATTATACTTCAGAATTTTGGGATTTAACAGTTCTAAAATTGTGAAACAGTGTCTCAAATCTTATTCTGACATACAAAAATATATTTCAAGGCATACTTTTGTGCCCCCTAATTATTTTCATGAAGCTCAAGTTATCATTCAGAATTAGCAAAAGAATATAAAAGTTTTAGCTGAATTTTTGCTTGTTAAACTGCACTTAGAAGAATTAAAGGTACATCTTTAGTTAATAAATATATAAAATCTACAAGGCAATTTTTATAAGGCTCTGTGTAGGATATGAAATTGCATTTAAATATTAAAATATTCTTAGGACAATTTAAATAATTTTTAAATATCTCAAATTTCCAAAATAAATTGGTAGGAATCTGGGATGTTGTTTGAATCATTTTTATCACTTCAGATTAGATTTTTTTAAAGTATAGGAATAGCGCAGAAAGTATACAGTTCTTTTGTTTATTGAAAAACACAAACGAAAAATGATACAATTGTGTTTGACCTAAATACGGCAAGAGAATGATGGTAGGGGCACAAAGAAGAATTAGAAGTGAAGAATAGTGCTCCGCAGAGAAGAGAGCCTTCCGTTAGGTAAAGTGACTAAGGGGCAAGCGCCAACCAATGTAGCTTCACAGTGCAGTGGCTCAGAGAGGCACCTGGAAATCAGGCACAGGTGTAGACTATTGGAAAACCAGAATTTCATATAAATGATCAGATAACCTGACTTCTTACTGAAGTAAAAGAATTAGTTTATCAAGTAGTTTATTTGTCGCTTTAAGGTCAAGTGATATTGATTCAACATTTGGAACAATTTAAATGTGAAAATTGGACACAGTTTTTACTCACACCCACATCTACAAAATAATTGTAAAAGGAATTGAATAAAAGATGCTCAGATTTTTCTACAAAAGCGTTTTCTTCCTGCAGGATATTTGAATTCGTCTTTCTTATCTTCAGAACAATTATACCAAACAGGATAGAGGAATAGACCGAATTGGAATTGACTGCTGTGACATTCTACACTTTTGAATATTTAAAAATATGTATTGATTTAATAATGCTTGTGACTGAGTGGCTTAGTTCGAATTATACCTGCCTATTTAAACAGAGGTTTAGGATATTTTAAATGGCTATTTAAAAATGTTAAATATGCTTCAAAACAGCTCTATAAAATGGATTCATATTAACATGCCTGAACTACGTACGTTTGCTCAAAGGTATCTATCCTAAAGATGTGAATGTCTTACTCAATGCTGTTCTACCAAAAGAAAACCAAAATCATATTAAATGAGCAATCAAAATATTTTTAAAATAGGAAAGTAATGTATACTAACCTTGTGACTACATTGGGAACATTTGACGTTTACAAAGATACACACTAAAAAGTCCTGCATATATTAAGTGTTTAGATAACAAATATCTAGGAGTTAAGGATTTTCAAAGGTTTCAACAAATTCCAAAGCTTGAAAGTGGAAGCAGTCTTCTATAGAGCTTTGGGAACAGTAAACCATGTCCTACAAGGTCAATAAATGTCCCGAATGTTTGAATATACTAGATTTCCCACAGTGTTAAAAAAATCACAATTTGCATTTTGATATTATATCTATTTTTAGCTATTTAACATTCAAAATAATAACTCTTGGGCAGCTATAATGATTTATTAATGTTTCAATATTAATGACTGCTTTGTGTTTAATCTTTATTCCACTGTTGGAATTCATGGTAAATGAATCTTTAATCAAATGTCATAAATTTCATTAAATCAAAATGATTCTTATGTGATGTAAAAATATTGACATCAAATACAATGTTTAAGCTTTCAATACCTCACCTCTGTAATTTCATTTTCTATTGTGAAGAAGTTTATTAAATATATATGTCAATGCAAACAATGTAAATTATTTAGTAATGATTCGTTTATTCATAGTTCCCTTGTAACTCATGAAACTAGCACTTCTATGGACCTGGCTGTTGATTATTTCATTTTGGAAAGTCTTTCTTGCCATATTATTACTATTGTCATGAGATTTAATTTCTAGGTTTCTGACAATTTACTACTAAACCTGGGATTATATCGGTCACCTCTATAAGAGTTTTGACTAGGATAGCATTTAAAAAAAAAGAAAGAAAAAAAAGTAAAAAGCAAGTCCTAAAGGGAAACAAGAATAAATTGGCCTCTTTAAACACCCAGTTTAATATCAAGTAAGATAGAGTGGAATGAGAAATATCTCAGTGGAGTAAGTACTTAGGTTTACAGAATAAATCAGAATTATATATCATATGAAAGTTGGAAACAGATAACAATTTTGATATTAATGTAGTAAATATTTTATTGCGTATAGGTGGCAAAACTTTGAAAATAAGAATATTTTATTTGCCAATTTAGAAATTGTCTCTGAAATTAAAAGATATCTATTTAAACTTGTTTAAAAAATACCTATAAATTCTACCAAAAATACTATTATGTGTCTAAAGTACTTAAGTGCTTTAAGCGGGTGCACATGTTTAGTGCAGCTATCTAAATAGGTATAATGCCTTTCTTATCTACACAATTTAATTGTATTTATACTACATTTAAGCAAATCAACAGAAAACAGTATTTCTTTAAAATATATTGCTCAAGAAACACTTTATATCAGCTTTTAGCTTGTCCTTAACATTGTTGGGGGTGGAGTTCTTTTTAAACAAATATCAAATGTAAAAACGAAACACATTTTGATATTGGGCATAATATTTACATAGATTAGAAGACATGCAAAATGGGCACAGAGAGACTACAAGGGAGAGATTGTTAGTTCAAAGAATGTGGACAAATTTCAGTCAAAACGTGGGATGAAACATATCAAAAGTCAGTTCAAGAAAACAAAAAAAATGCCCCTCTTTAAAACATTTTAATGGTTGGCATCAAAATGTAAAACTTAACATTCATTTTTTTAAAAAATTAAAAATGTATATTTATATGTAACAACAAGCAAGAAGACAAAACACATCAAAAACGGGAATTAAAAACAACTCTTCAAAAAAAGACAAGAAGTAAAAAAATAGAAAGGGGTGGAAAAAGTGATTGAGGCCCTTGTCATGCAAATAGATTTGGTGGAAAAAAATACCTTCATCTTCAGCACCGTCATTATCACCTAAATCATCTGTCTGTTTCTTTGTAAGGGGACCTAGGATTGAGAACGGAGAAATGGAGGGAAAAAAAAAAAGACAATTCAAGAATAAACAAGACTGAGGGGGAAAAAGAAATATAAATACTAAAATTCTCAAGGATATTTCCAAAAAGAGTGGGGAAGTGGTTATGTCATAATTGATTATCTATTTTGTTTAAGAAAAAAAATTCCCTTTCCCCAAAATATCTCATAGAAGATTTCGTTTGTGAATAAATCCAGCATAAAAAATACATTATGTTTTGAAAGTCAAGTCATAAACAAAGAAAATGATTTTTTTAAAATATCCATTGCATACAAAAAAGTAAACAGTTTTATTAGTTGAAAGAACTTAATTTATTCAGTGTCTTTTCTAATTTAAATTGGTGACAGCAATAAAGAAAGTAGATCAAACTCATTCCTTTATTTGGAACAATATAATAACATTAGAGAAAACAAGAGATATGAATTGTTTTTAGTTGTTTTCTTTTTTCTTCTGTTTTTTCGTAAGAACATTAACACTTAGTTTTTACACATTAACTCATACATTTTTCAAAACTGTGACTTTTTAAAATTACTTGTCATTACACAAATATTTCCCCATGTGTTTTCATTTAAATATTAGCTGTGGATTTAAGACATTTGCAGCCTGCACCATATATCAACAGATAATCTCATCAGTCAGCAGAGCAAAGGTACCACCAATAGAAGTCAGTGTTTAGCTATTAAAGTAGGTACAAAGTCAGGGCTTATATTTCATAATCAATTTAGTAATATAATGGAATTATGCCTTAGTACGTTTCATGCCCAGTATAGTTATTTATAATAGGATCATGTTTTAGTAGAATAATTGTATTAAAACACTGTGAATGTTTAATAAATGTTTTATTATACTTAACAATGCTAATTTGCTAGAATAAAGGAGCACACACCAAAGGGGAAGTCAAAGGCCAGATGAAAGTAATTTTAAGTGTCACATAATTGACATACTCAGCACACAAAAAAAGCAAAGTGAAGCCCACATTCTTTTTTTGTTTCCACAACCATTTAATTTGTATGACATTTCATATTCCTCATGCAAAAAGCAATCACCTACAAACACAGAACACTCAAGTTAAAAGACAGCCAACCACATAGCAGTAAGCAAGAGAATTTTATCATGCAAAAAATGATGGTCATAGAAAAAAGAGGAAAAAAAAGAGACTGAAAGTCATGTGTTGATTTCAGTAACAAATAGTAAAGAAGCAGGCATTAACTCTAAGCACACTTCATAGGAAAGGATTGTTAAACATGTTGATAAAGACTTGTAAGTCTTTTTAGAGATTACTGTGCATTATATTTGTAATTCAAAACTGAACTTGCTATCATTAACCCTCAAGGAATGAAAAACACCACCCCAGAAAACAGAAGGAAAAAAGTGAGATATAATACAGTTATGTTTCATCAGTTCTGAGAGATAGCCTTGAAAAACAGCAATAACTGGAAAAGATTAGAGTATTAGAAAAGCAGAAATTGATGATGTAATTTAAGGGACCCATTGACTACCTCAATTGTAAGGTTATGATTTGAAGTTCATTCTAAATACAGACAGGGAAACTGTACACAATAAATTAAGTGATATACTTTTATAGTCACACCTGTAAGCAATTGTTCCATTAAGATAAAACCTAGATAAAACAATAACTTATATTAATTGGCACTCAGTTGCAAGTTCACAGAAATCTGCATTTCTTTAATGTGGCCCTGTTTAAATGCAAAAAGCACCCTTAGGATTATTTGATGTTAATACAACAATGTTGCTACATTTCTGGAAAATGTACATATTTTTAATTTAAATTTTTAAATTGCTGAATCAAAATACTATAGTTGAAATATTTCTAATTTCATTCAAAATATTAGATTTCAAAAATTATATTTTCAAGCTTTTTATTTTTCTATAATTACCTAAAACTACACATATATATTTTTTACAATTCTATTTTCCAGGATGCTATATAAAAGATGTGATTTTAATTATTGGTTAGCAACACAAATTAAGTGCAGTGGTATTTATTGATGCCAAAACCACTACCGACTTTCCAATTTGAGTTAAATTACTTAATCTGCTTAATTCTTGGCTATAGTAAGAAAATAACATTGTAAGCTCAAAAATTTTTTGCTGAGTCATTAGTTTGCTAAAATATGAAGGCACATGTAAAACCTATCACAATTAAATTACTCCCTTTATTACTTTCAGGACTCTATAAGATATCTCTTTCGGATGATTCAGATGAAAGTGTCTTTCTTTCTCTTCCTAGGGTGCCCAAGGCAATTTACATGATTTCTATGGGAAATCGTTCAGGTTCTACAGCCACCAAGCCAGTGGCTTTATATACTTTACATGCAGACAGAATTGCTGGCCCTGAGGCCTAAAAGTGATATACTAGCAAAAGAATTTTTATTAAAACATCATCTCCCACTTCTTTGCATGTGGGACATAGTTCTCAGTTGCTATTTGACAGCATAAGTAGAGAAGTCACAGAAATGATACTACATACACAAAGAGTGTTTTTCCTTGGATAGATGGTTGACCCAGCTTTTTGCTACTTTAGTTATACTATCACCTTTCTTACTGAGAAAACTCTGTGCCTCTTAACTGATAAGGATAACGATTGCTTATATACATTTTACAGAACATCTTTTATTGCAATAAACCTGAAGAATTAGATATAGATATTGCTTCAGCATTATAAATACATGGGGACATCATTATCCCAGAGGAGGATTAAATCATGTTCCTCCAATAAATTTTATTTATTGATACTAAATAAAACCTTGTTACTAGGTGATATTACATTGTTCCCATGGTATGGACTACAGCAGTATTTTAGTAATTCCAGCATAACAGGGTTTTTTTCTTTTTAACATCTAGAATTTTTACACATTTGATTTTTGAAGTTTCCCTGGGAAGAAGAGGGTTTTTAACAGTTTTTGACAAAACTGATTATAAGAAGGAAAAAAATAGATTCCCTTTATCTCTGCTTAAAGGCAATGAGAATAAATATCTGAGAGAGTCCAGGGTTGCAAACTGGGAAACTCAACATTGGTTTCTCTGAGGAAGCCTCAGTGGAGTAAACATGTGCTTGCGGATTACAGAAACTGATCCCTATGTGATCTCAGGGCTCCTTATCTCCATGCTAGAAACAAAACAGCATTGAGCTGCCTTCTTTCCTAGAGTATCAGCCACTGTGGCTCATTTTTCCTTTGTTCTAAACTGTTACAATTGATGTAATTACTGACATTAAAATATTTGAAGTAGAAAGAAATATTGTAAAAGGTGATTGGCTATAATTTTCTTATGAAAAGTAGATAATCACATTTTAGGGACTGTGTATTTCTCTAAGTGGAGCAACATCATTCCCCCAATGGATAAAACATGTATCCTTCAAACAGAAATAACAATTATTAACAACAACCCAACTATGGCTTATGTTTCTTTTAAACAGCAAATACTACATTTTCAATACCAGCAGTTTAAAATGGGTATCTTAAAGCACCAAAATATAAAGCAAATGAGACCACTAAAACCTGAATGTAGAAGTGATTTATTCTACCTTGAAACTCTATTGGGTCTGTCCTCCCTGAGGAACACACACATAACTCTCATTAGAGTTAATAGGAAAGTAGACCTCCTGTCATTTTGAAAGGGAGTGAGAGTAATTACTATATTTTATATCTCCTATAGGCAATAAATAGATTCAGTGGTGAAACAACAGAACTAAGCAAGGTAAAGGGAACTCCTAACCATGAACTTTGAACTCATTTAATTACAAAATAATTTCTTTGCAATTAACATAAACATATTCAAATTATGGGCCTTTACAACAGACAGTGTGATACATTCTCACATCTTAGAATCTGACCAAAGAGTTTTTACTTTTTAAAAAAAGGAATAAAAATATCAGCATCTCTCTGTAGTTAACTGGAGAATAATTATGAGCTTGGAAATAATTACTATCCACCCATATTAATGCTGCTTTTTATCATTCCCTTTGATGAAGGGCTAATATACTTTAGGTCTCAAATACATTAGAGCTGATTATAAATTCCTTCATTATGGGTTCAATTCGGCAGAAATTATCCATACTGCGTGTCACACGTGTCTACGAAAGCCAAGTGGGTTGAAGGTATTATTAGCTCCTGACTTAGAAAAGGTGGCCACGAGAAATTTGTCCTTCTGTAGGGAATAAGTCTCTGAAAGTTTTAGGATTATTTAGGGCTTCTGGCTCCAGCCTTCCTACCATGATAGATGGAAAGCCCTGGCTGGCAACCTTGTTCTCCTCTTTCCCTATCCTCTTGACCCAGCAGCCTTTAAGGTAAACGGATTGTAAAGCATCCCTAAGGCCATTTCTACAGAATGAGAGAATTTAAGGATATTGCCATTGTTGTTCTGGAGCCATTGGAAGCAGGCTAAATAAACATTCTAAGGCATGTATTCTCTCAGGACAAAATTTAGTTTATAAAACTTGAAGCAAGGATGTGAAAAATCTATGTGTAGTCCACATGGAGGGCAATGCCAGAATTCAATGCATTTTAAATGACAACAGGAGTATATTATTATATTTGATTTTTGTAAATGGACAAACATTAAAATACAATGATTTTAAAAAATAAGATAGCACGACAGTGGATGTCATTGCAAAGGTCTTGAATTTTATCCATTGAAATTTAGTTGATTTTATATAACTGGAATCAATACACGTCTTTTGAGAATACAGAAATGAGTGATAGTGACTAATTTAGAATAATACTAAAATGATCCTACTATATTTGTTTAACAAAAAGTTATCACATTTCTTAAACTATCAATTACACATATAAAGAAATTATAAAGAATTCTAGGCTGGCCATTATTCTGTTTGCATGCTACACATCTGATAAAGGTCTGATAACAAAAATCTATATAGAACTTAAGAAAATTGATAAGCAAAAATCAAACAACCCCATCAATAAATGGGCAAGCGACATGAAATGAAACTTTTCAAAAAAAGACAGAATAATGGCCAGCAAACAGATGAAAAAGTGCTCAACATCTCTAATCATTAGGGAATTGAAAATCAAAACTTCAATGAGATATCAACTAACTCCAGTGAGAAGGGCCTCTATCAAATAGTCCCATTATAACCAATGCTGGCATGAATGTGGAGAGATTGGAACACTCTTACACTGCTGGTGGGACCGCAAATTAGTACAACCCCTGTGGAAAGTAATTTGGAGATACTCAAAGAGCTAAAAATAGAAATAGCATTTTATCCAGCAATCCTACTACCAGGCACCTACTCAAAGGAAAAAAAGACATTCTGTAATAAAGACATCTTTACTTGAATGTTTATGGCAGCACAATTCACAATTGCAAAGATGTGGAAACAACCTAAGTGCCCACCAATACATGAGTGGATTAATAAAATGTAGTATATGTATACCACGGAGTACTACTCAACTACAAAAATCAATAGTGAACTAGCACCTCTTATATTATCCTGGATAGAGCTTGAGCCCATCCTTTGAAATGAGGTATCACAAGAATGGAAAAACAAACACCATATGTGCTCGCCATCAAATTGGTACTAAGGTGCTCATGTGGTAGTTATATTCAGGGGGTGCCGGTCTGGGGGGGGGGTGGGGGTGGTAAACTCACAACTAATGGAGGCGGAGCACACTGTGTGGGGGATGAGTGCACTTGTAGCCCTGGCTTGGGCGAGGCAAAGGCATCGTATGTAACCAAAATGTTTGTACCCTCATAACACTCTGAAAAAAAAAAAAAAAACACAAGAGAAAATGGAACTCCAGAGTTAAACTTCTTGAGTTAAATTTGGGCATTTTATCTGAGTTATTTAACTTCGCTAGGACACAGTTTTTTTTTTTTTTTTTTTTGTTTTGAGACAGAGTCTCACTGTGTTGCCCGGGCTAGAGTGCCGTGGCTTCAGCCTAGCTCACAGCAACCTCAAACTCCTGGGCTCAAGTGATCCTTCTGCCTCAGCCTTCCGAGTAGCTGGGACTACAGGCATGCACCACCATGCCCGGCTAATTTTTT
>CAUYRT010092045.1:0-37125 GCA_963574885.1 Lepilemur ruficaudatus | reverse complement strand
GTGTTTAGGCTCACATATAGCAGTTTTAAAACCCTGAAAATTCTATGAGCTCTTTTGTTAAAACCCAGCCTTGCCCATGATGATCTCACTGTTAATTATTTTTTAATAAGTAGCTTCGCTCCAAGCATCCCAGAACCTGTTTGAGCTGCCAACATTAAAAGATAGAAATTGCAGGAAGAGCAGCAATATCTCCCTGGAATCACAGAATTATCAAGGCTTCAAAATGAAAGGGCCCGAGAAGTCAGCAGGTGTAACTTCCCACCCCATGCACTGCATCCCTTTACCATGACATCTGCAGGAGATGTTGCAAGTGCAGCCTCCTGATACTCTTCCTGTTGCTGAGCAGTACCCTCATCCAGTGTTGAGAGTCTATGCTTGAGTTGACTGACATTATGAGAATTAAAGTATCAAAACTATTTCAGTAGCTAAAAGTTGTATGTGCCACCACTGCCGGTGCCCTAGCAGAGTTCACCAGGTGGCTCTGTCTAGCCGCTCCTTGCTCTTCATCACCACCAGCTATCCAAGGTCCCACCATGTCCTTTGGTCTTATGGGTGATTATCCTGGGCTAGTGAAGTGGGAGCTATCTACACACAGTAGATCTGTAGGATCAGTAGGCAAAATCTTAGGTATTACTCCTGCTAGACAAGAAGCAGGACACCATGCTGGCTACCTGAATGGGCCATCCTGAAAAGGCAGTAGGGGTGGTTAAAGTATGGCCTCTGGAGTCAGGTGGGCTGGTTGACATCCTGACTCCAGTATTTATCTGTCATTTGATCTTGGGCATATCACTTTTTGTGCCCTGTTTCCTCTTCCAGAAAATGGAAATAATAATAGTACTTGATATAAGATTATTGTGAGTATTAAATGAGCTAATACACACAACACATTTAGACTGCATGGCATTTAGAGTGTATTCAGCTATAATGCACCCTACTATCAGTCTCATCAGATACAACTGAGAAGAACAAACCAACTCCTTATTACCAACTGTGGCTCTGTGGGCAAGCCGCAGTACTGGCTGCTCAGACTGCACTCTGAGATCTCAACCTATGAAATCTATTCCAGTCTTTCTGCTCCCCACCTCTCCCAGCCTAGGAATGAGTGAAGAAGGGGAGCTAAGAACTTACTCTGCAAGTCTGCATCAGAATTTTCTCTTCTCTCTTCTGCTTAAACCAACTTCTTTTCTTTCTTTCTTTCTTTTTTTCCTTTCTTTCTTTCTTCTTGTTTTTACTCTAGACTGTCGATTTTGACTCTCAGGTTCTATACCTTTCACATTCCTCCTACCCCAGGTAATTACCCACTAAATCAGTACTTAGTGCCTCTAATTGTCTAGGGAGGATAAGGGAGGTCCATCTAGTAGAATTAATGAAAAATTTTCGTGAGTAAAGAGCGGTAAAGGGAACTGATTAGTATGCTTTGAAACAGTATTCTGTCGTATAAATTTGAAACTACACTTCTTCCCAGAGATTTACAGTAATATTGTATTCAAACCTACTTAATCCTTTAAAAAAATTTTACCATACTCAATGAAATACATCAATTTCATTTGAACATGCCAAAAATTATTGGCCATATTTTTTTTTAGTCGGAGCTTGAAACAAGCAGGAAGATTAACAAGACTACTTACCTTTCTAACCTAGAATCTCAATTTAATCAATATTTGAGCCTAAGGCAGGCTGGTATGTTTTGGGATTCCGTAATATAGCTCCAGGGAGCAGCAATTGACTCAATGGAAGAAGGTGAGCATTCAAGAGTGTAGAAAAAAAGTAAAACTGAAGAAATATCCTAAGCATTTGACCTGGCCCAAGTCACTGTCCTTTGTTGCTAAACCACAAATAACATTGACTCAATTTGATTATGCAGTCTTAAAAAATAATAACTTAAGGCCTCAAAATCAACATATTGTAACACATATATAGAAATTATGGAATCACATGGAAATAAAATAACACCCCTAAGATGGGAGCTCAGAATATATATTTGGGGCATTGGAACTATATTTTTGGAAAGAACATGAAAATTCATTTAAAATTGTTCATTGGCAGCTACTAAATCATTTTCCCCATTTTTCTCTGTGTGGTACAGATGGGAGGCTAACATCTTCCAAATTCATTTCTCAGTTATACATATGTGTAAATTAGCCTGTGCAAATTACAAGTTTTCTTTGTGTGCTTTATTAAATTCTGTCAAAGCTGTTATTAAGATTGATTTTATAGTGTCTAGGACTTATGGAAATTGACAGTGTAGGCCTGTGAGTTAGTCACTCCGAAAGACTTTCAAATGTTCAATCACATGTCAGAAAACTAATAAAAATGCCTGAGTGTATAAATATCCATGTTCACACACTACTAATATTTTTATTCATAGAAATATAGTACTCAGTTTAGAAAGTGTCAAAGTATTTCATGCATTGGGTCGGCCACTCTAGAACTCCTCTTGTCCTGGTGACACAGACGGTGAGTCTCTCTGTCAGTTTAGGTATCTGTCTAGTAGACTCAGATTACCCTACTGTTGTCCTCTTCCCATCCCTTAGATATATCCCAGATTTTTATGAGGACAGAATGTTAGGCTTTCTAAGATAGCAAAGGCCTTCAAACTGAAAGCCACTTAGTAATCTTCCTCCTGCCCATAATTTTCCAATTCAAACAGTAGCCTCCAGCCTCCTCAAGTTTTGGTGGAGACCAGATTCACTTTTGAGAAATTAATCATTCTTTGGACTTCCCCGAGGTTCAGCACTTGGATCTAATGATAATGGGTCCCTGGAGACGTGACAAAGGGCAAAAACAAGCAAAGTAACAACAAATCTAAACATAAAGCTTACTGTTGAAAAGAGAAAATTTTAGGATATGACTTATTTCTTTTAAATTTGTACTTAGTAGAGTTGAATTTTTTGCAAAGTATTAACAACTTTTTCAGTCCTCTTTTATATGCATTTCCCTTAAAACTCGAAGGAATCTAAATTTAAACCACTATGATATTAAGGAATAAGAATTGTACTTTAGTGTCTTGTGCTTCAAGCATGTAATTGGAAAGAAAAAGGCATCAAAAATGACAATAATGACAAGGCATTCGGGCATTGAATTGGCATATTTGAAAGTTGTGACTTATACTGGATTAGCCATCCTAAAGCTTATTGTTGGTGCAGCAAAGGAAAACTGATTATAGTGTATAATCTATACTGCATTTGACCATATTCACTTAATAAATACTCAGTTTTGGCACTTTCCTAATAGATGTAGTGTCTGCATTTTGGAGAGAGATGGAAGCCTAAAAGAATTCATACATCTTTTCTCTAATGCCTTAGAGAAAGACAGGTATTCAACAAATACTAAGAACCTGTATTTGTAGCGCACAGTGCTGGGTGCTGGAGATACCACAGTGAAAAAGACAGCATTCACTCTTTGGTGACAAGGAGACATAGGGCCTAAGGCAGCACAGAAACACTGTGTAAAGGGCCATGCCTGAGGACAAACGGTTTTTCAACTGGATGGAGAGTGGTGCCATTCTCTGAGATAGGCATAACTGGGAAATAGAAGTGTGCTTAATGGGGAGTGGAGGAAGATATATTCAGTTTGGTAGCAGTTTACAGGTATCCTTTGGGATACCTGTAAAATATTCAAATGGCGATGTCAGGTGGATAGTTGAGTATGCAAATTTTGAAGCTCAAGAGAGATATTTGAGCTGAAAAATAAGATCTGGAGAATTGTCAGCTTTTGACCATTGACTCCTTAGAACTGGCTGAGATCAACAGGGGGAGTATGCACAGAGAGAAATATAAAGGGCCCAGGATAAAAACTTTAAGCCTCACTACTGTTCAAGGGGTAGTATGGGGCAGGGAAGCCTGTTCAGCAGCCTGAAAGGGAACAATATCAATGATGAAAGACATAAGCCACCATGTTTCCACAGCAAGAAGGGAGCAGGGATCACCTTGATGAGTCAGGTAGTCATCTATTACAAACATGTTTAAGAAAGGCCATGTGCTTGGAATTCATATAAAATTTTACCAGTTAAATTTAGTTTCTAGTGTTAAATATATGATTTATTAATTTTGGACAAATATTGAATAATTCATTTACTAAGAGTTATAGCCAAGGAATGAATAATAAGGTGTTTTGAACCCTTTCTGAACATTAACTGTCAGGACCTTTTTCAATAAATATCAATCTAAGTTAATGTGGCATATTTTATAAGGATGTGTAATATAAAAATTGTTAAGCATTATTTTATTAGTTTCAAACTGATATGATTCCCTCAAGTAATTGGTTACATTATTTTGATGATTCATGCATACACTATTCTTTTCCTTACTCTTTAGATGAGTGGCACACATCTTAATAGCCAGGGAATATTTGAGACCAGAGTGTAGAATTAGAAACAGATTCACCAGCATAAAGAAGAAATTTCTAACAGTAAGTGCTATCAAAAATAAAAGGCTGTACTATGAAGTTTCCTATTGTTTTCACAAATCAGTAATTATATGTTGAATGTGTGCTATGTGCCTAGAACTATTGTAGGTTCTGGAGATAAGCCTATGTACAAAACACACAGGCTCCTGCACTTGTGAGACTTCCATTCTAATTGAGGGAGACAGACTATAAACACAATTGAAAATCTAAACATACAAGAAAAACTATCAAATTGTGACGGGTGCTATTGAGAGAATTAAAAAAGAATGCTGCGACCATACATAGCCTATTAGATGCTAATAAAAATAGAGAAAATTATTGAGAAATTAATGATTTAGGGGGAGGGAAAGTTTAATTGTAGGGGTGAAGTTTTTAGAAGATAAGAAGAGATTGGATCCCGATCTCAAGTTGAGAGATTGGCCTTGACAGAACAACCTCATCATAATAACAGAAAAAAGAACTATTTGCTCACGAAAATAGATTATGTGCATCTCTTCCAAGCTCCACTTTCAGAGGCTTCCTGTTGATATCCTGAAATCACTATTTACACCACGGAAATTGGCAGTTGATACAAATCAGGGCTTTTATTTTCATTGGACTACTGTTTTTTAAACATTTACCAACACATCACTGGCAAAGTATACAAATAAGTTGATATAGTTCATCATAGGAAGATAAGATATTTCTTGCCTGATATCTATTTATTTCTATGAAGTATGAAGCAAGTTCACCAGCAGAATGGTATATAGGAGATTTGAGGCATTTAAATAAAGTCTGGATGGCTGCTGTCATCAGATGTCACATAGATTCACGTATCTGATAAAAGTTTAAACTAGATGACGCCAACAGTCCTGACTACCCAACTCTAAGAGTGTACGATTTAACTATAAAAGTGATTGCTGATAAACAACAAATTCTAGTTCATTTTTTGTCTTTTTAAACTACTTTTCCAAAATTTCTCCCAAAACTGTTAATATAAATATAAGAATTGCTTGTCATTTTTTGTATTTTAGTTGCTTATCACTACTATTCAATTGCTCGTTAAGTTTCACTTTGAAAAGTCTATAAATCTATAATTTATAACCTGAATACAATTTGGAAAAGCAAAAGAACCAGTTCAGAGATAGAAACAAGATATATATACCTGAATAATTGAAATTGTGAAACTGGTATAAAAGCTCTAATTAGAAAAACATTCTGAGCTACTTTCATGTATTTTTTGGTGTGTCTTTGTAATTTATCTTTTTTAAAAAAATTAATTATTGGCCCTTGTCCACGGTTGTTCTGTTATGTTTCTTTGGCTCCAAGCTGCAATGCGAGCACTACAGGGGAGTTCAATATGTATCATTAGACAGAAGCCTTTTGGCAAATGACCAGTCAGATGAAAACTTCAATATTGAACTCTTACTAAATGAAAGCATTGAAATTTTATCAAAATTAACTTTGTAAAGTATTTATTTTACTTATTATTTCTTCATTACTGTCTAGATGACCTTAATTCCTTAGACATTCATATAAATTATACAGAGACAGGAGAAAAACAATGTAAGGCAAAATGATGTTTCATGTGGCTTGTGGACAAGAGATGCAAATGCTAGAAAGACCCCATGTACTGGGCTCTCTCTTCTTGCTTCATGGTAAAGCCAGAAAAACATTATAAAGAGATCATTTTAACCACTCCAGTTCTCAAATATTTCCGTAATCTCCTGTGGCTTGCTATGCGAGTGCTCTTGCAGGGAGACACTAGCGCAGTTGAAAACTCCACCAGATCACCAGTAGTTGAGTCTTGGGGCATTTCAGAGAAAGACTTTCCTTCCTTCTTCCTGGGGTGGAGAAAAAAATTTTACTCCTGCCCTAGAACCCAAGCCCCAGGTTCTCCTGCTGGTAGTGATGGTTCCCCCAATTCCAGAACTGACTGGTCCATAATTCCAGTTTCTATCCCAGTTTCTGGAGGTCTGTTTGTCTTGGTCTGAGTCTGATCTTCCCCAAGAAGATTATTTCCTGGCAAGAGCCCTTGGCATACAACTGTCCTCCATACTACGGCCCCAACTCCAGACAGAAGGCTTGCCTATTTGTAAACTAAGTGACATTTCATAAACATAGCAGTCTGTTTTGGCAGGAAAATTTAAAGTTTATGCAGCATGTTCAGAAAGTGAATTATATCACTTGAGTACTGAGAGCTCTATCTTGTCATCGCTGTTCCTAAGTAAAAAGTGCAAACCCTGGAAGTTGTTATAGGAAGCTGCTTCTAATTGCTGTTTTTTCCTCCCTCCTTCTTATGTAATTCTTTACTTTATGGAAATAGGAATAGTGATGAGAATTGTGGTGTGTACGTGACATGTGCTTTAAGGGTCCAGAAATAGTCCAATATGTCAGGGAAGAACTTCAGTGCAGTTAAAATAAGTTCAAAGGAGATTCAGTAGAAGGAGCAAGCTTGCTGGTCTCTAAGATTGCAGAGGTATCTTGAGAGAAGATTCTATTATTGTAATTTGGCTTTTTAGGTCTCAGGGGTCTGAATACTTTCCATATTCCAATTGCTTGCATACTATTTCTAGCATAATTTGTGACAGGATTGTGTGAATTAATATCTTTGAAGAATCTTTCGAAATACAAATTGTGTGAGTCTCATTGTTGCCAGGTGTTGGTTATGCCCCCGTGAGCATAATTCTGGATAACCAACCTTACTTTATCAAATGTAGGATACACTGATGCTGACATTTTCTTCATCCTATCAGACAATTTTCACATAATTACAGCATGACTGCTACCTGATTGACAGTGATTGTACAATTGCATTGCATAGCAAGATAAACCTTGTTTCAGAAAGGTTAAAAAGTAAAAATATGTGTGGCTGAGAATCAGTGGAATAAGGTAATGAGCGAGAATTTCCTGGACACCCCCGTCACATTTATAGATTTGATAAATATCCTTTGAAGGATTGTTCCTGATAGTCTGTAATTGTTAATGAAATTTGTAGTCTTGAGATGTGTGTTTGATCAACTGGAATGAGAAGAGAGAAAAATACACTATAATCTCTGGATTTTCTTCATCATGCAATGGAGCTTTCATCATGCAATGGAGCTTATTAATACAAAATGGACATTGACCACCATCACTCAACTTACAAAAGAAATTAATTGAATAAGTGTGAAAATGTTCCTTTAAATCTGCAAAGAGCAGTGTTGTCACCCTCTTATTCCTCAATTACAATGTGTGAAATCTTGTTAGTATTTTATTGAAGATGCTTTTATAGTTTTTTGTGATTCATTAAGCACCAAAGCAATTTCTATAATATACTATGGCAGCTGCTGAACTGGTGCTTGAGTTACTCTTTGGAAATGTCCCTTATAGAGCAGCATTAACTCTCTCTAGCCCAGAAAGACCAAACTGTACAGGTTGCTTTCTTCAAGCTGATGAAAGTTTTGTCTGTTTGGAATGCCATCCCACCCCGTTCAAGTGCTTCTAAACTGTTGTTCCAGAGCAGAGTTTCTCAGACTCACTGTGGTTGACACTTGGGACTAGATGATTCTATGGTGATGAGAGCTATCCTGTGCACTGTAGGTGTTTAGCAGCATTGTTATCCACTAGGGATCAGAAGCACCCCCTCCATAAGCGTGGCAACCAAAAATGTCTCCAGACATTGCCCAGTGTCCTCGGGGCACAAAATTGCTCCTGATTGAGAACCATTGCTCTAGAGTACTCTTTTCCAAGCTAGAAATGCTGATGTTTTGAGAATTAATTCTCATCCATCTGATTATTTTGACCCAATGTGAAGCCAAAGGATCAGTTATCCAGGGGTCATATAAAAGACATAAAAGCAGCAGAACAGATGCTTTTGGGTTCTGGACTCAGTATCACAACATGAAGCTACACTATGAGATAATTGTCAGGGGTTAAAGATAGGAAGGATAGCATATACCTCTCTCCTCCTCACACATTTTTTTATAAAAAAATGATAAAACCTTTAGAAGTGCAAGGGAACTTCCAGATGCATACAAAATATGCTTTCTTCATTGTTGACTGTGTCTTGATCTTATATATTTTTTCAGAAATGGTAAAAAATGCAAGTTGTTCAATATGATAGAGAATAAAAATAAAGAGAAACAACAAACTCTGTGGTATAATCCAAATGAAAATGTCATTATAATAACACCACCCCTGCCCCGTGAGTTTGCACATCCACATGAAAATATTTATCACCTAGATGCTTGCTCACAACATTTTTTTAATATAAATGGCCGCCTCCTTAGTAATTCAGTAGTTAAGCCATGATTGGTTGTGATTTCTTTGCTTTTTTAGGACTCTGTTCTTTTAGAGCAGCTTTAAGTTCACAGCCAAATTGAGAGGAAGGTATAGGGATATTCCATACACCCTCTGTCCACACACATGCATAGCCTCCTCCACTATCAACATCCCGCTGTCCCTCATGCTGTGGTACGAAAAACTAAATCAGTCATCCCCTCTGACAATCAGTGCTCACTCGACAACAATGTGGAATGGCATCGTGCCTCACATAGACTATTTTAATAGACTATTTATTGTCTTCCTGCTTCCACCTTGTCCCTTAAAATCTGTTCTCCACACTGTAACAGAGTGATCCTATTAAACATCACAGGATCATGTAACTCCTCTGCTCAGAACCCTTCAATGGCCCTCATATATTAATATATTTTACCAAAAAAGGGCTAACAAATATTTTTTCAAGACAGTATTAACCTACCAAATTGTCCAATTAGCAATCATAACAGTCACAAAAATTGTCTACTTCAGAATTATCCAGCTAAATTTTTAAAATATATTTAGAATATAGTTAGATATTATCTCGTTAGTTATCCAGAAAGCCTTTTGGGGTGAACGATTTCTAGGGACCTCTGACTAATCAGAAAATGTGTCCCTTTTATTACATTATTAAACAAAGATAAAAAATAATCACTGATTATTGGAACATTAGCTATACTTGATTAATCCTAAAAGTTAGGTAAACTGGAAGTTAAATATTAACTAGATCTCCATAAAGCATTGCTATTCTATTTATTAATGGAAATTATTGTTTTAATTAAAGACACAACCATGGTAAGTAGCAATAAGTGGTCTCAGGATCTACATGAACTACCAATTACCAGAATTTAGTGTATATTACATACAGCTAATATTGGTATTAAAAGAGGAAGGAAATTTACATTAGTATTCAGGGCCTCTAAGACTGTGAATCAAATATTTTTACTTGTTATTAAGATGGTGCCTGCCAACAATCTGTTCAGAAACACCCATTAGGGTTATAAACCAGAATTTAATCTTAGTTTTTTAATGGAAAGTTAATGAGTAAAAAGCATGGTCTCTGTCTCTCCCTCACCTTACTTCCTATCCCATTATAGATGTACTATTTTTTCATTTCCTTTAGAAAAAAAGTTTAATAAATGTTCCAATTTATTTTATGTAAGCAGAAGATTAACACTTAGAAATGTACTTATATCATAAAATGGCTAGTTAGTGGGCATGGGGCCATGTCTAGACTGAAAAAAACATTTTGATGCAACCTCCAGAGAAGCTTTTGTCAAGAATAACAAGCATATGAATTAACCAACTAGTCCATGTGGAGTTCAATTTGCTCAAAGCTGTATAGACCCAGGCAGACTCAAAGGAATTTCCAATACCCCACTTTGGACATATGTAAATGATATGATGGCAAATGCATTATTAATAAACTGGGCACTGTTTAGTGAAAATATTAAGTCAAAGAGATAAGGGACAAGAGAAGAAAAGTAAGATTTTTTTTTTTGTTTTTTTAAGAAATACTAATTTTGAAGAGAGAGAAAAAAAATGGTGGACTATAAGCAGCCTGCCAGCAAGCCACTCACAAGGAAAGAAGTGAAAGGTGCAGGTAGCTGCCTACATACATATTGCTCTTCTCTGAAGCAGCATTGTGAAATCACACAGAAACAACACAGGACACTCAGAGTGGTGGTGGGGGAAGGAGTGTTTCCAGCAAGGAACAGAAGTCCTGCAAACCTTTAAAATCTCGGTTGAGAAAAGAAGTCTCAGATGAGAAGACACCAGCAAAAGAACCCTGGCAAAATGAAAAATCAAAACAGATCAACACCCCCAAGGGATCACAAGGAACTACAGCAGTAAACTCCAACTACAAGGAAATTGTTGAAATGACAGAAATGGAATTCAGAATAAGGATGGCAAATATAATAAGATGAATGGATAGGAAGAGAAAGTTGAAAACCAACAAAAAGAAGCCTCAAAATATTTTAGGAAGCTAATGAAAAAATCACTAAAGAACTAGACAAAATTAGGAAATATATAACAGAATGAACTTAAAGAAATGAAAAAGTCATTTCTAAAACACAGCAGAAAGTTTCAGCAACACGTTAAAGCAAGGAGAAGAAAGAATCTCAGAGCTTAAAGACAAGGCTCTTGAGCTAACCCAATCATTCAAAGAGGCAAGGAAGAGAACAACAAAGGCAGATTAATCACAGCAATCACTTAGGGAGATATGGGCCTATTTTAAGCAAACAAATGTATGAATAATAGGTATCTCTGAGGGAGAAGAAGAGAACACTAAAAGCACAGAAAATCTATTTGAGGGAATTATTGAGGAAAGCTTTTCTAGTATCACCATAGATCCAAGAACAAGATAGTCATCAGACTCCAAGAAGATTCATAGCAAATAGGACATCTCCAAGACACATAGTAATCAACCTGATCAAAGTCAAAATGAAAGAGAAAGTTCTACAAGCAGCTAGATATACACAACAATTGACCGACAAATGAAAACCCATCAGGATAATAGCAGACGATCTTCTCAGCAGAAAGCTTATAAGCCAGAATGGAGTGGGCCTTTATCTTCAATCTTCTTAAACAGACAACTGCCAGCCTAGAATTTTGTAACCTGAAAAACTAAGTTTCACATTTCATGGAGAAATTAAGTCTTTTCCACAAAAGCAAACATTGAGGAAATTTGTCATAACTAGACCAGCCCTTCAGGAAGTACTCAGATTTTCATGATACATGGATCAGCACAATAGACACCCATCAGTGTAAAATCCCCCAAAAGCTAAAAGCAAAGACCAATTACCACAATGGCTCAAGAGGTAAAACAAAGAAATAAAGTTTTACATGACAGAATGAACAGAAATCCACCCCACTTATAAATTCTTTCAATAAATGTGAATGGCTTAAATTTCCCACTGAAGAGACATATGATGGCTGAATAGGTTAAAAAACAAAAATACAAGCAAAGTTTCTGCTGTCCCCAGGAAGTGCATCTAACCCACAGGGACTCATTCAGACTCAAGGTGAAGGGAAGGAAAAAAATTTCCCATGCAAATGGAAAGCAAAAAGAAAGCTGGTATAGCCATTCTCATATCAGATAACGTAGACTTCAACTCAACAAAAGTAAAGAAAGACAAAGGTGGTCATTGTATAATGCTGAAGGGAACAATTCAACATGAAGACAGAAAAACCCTAAATATTTATGCATGTAACACAGGTGCACCCAGATTCATAAGACAATCCCTACTTGATCTAAACAAAATGATAAACAGCAACATTGTAATAGCCAGGGACTTCAACACCACACTGACAAAATGGGACAGATCCTTCAAGAAGAAAATAAACAAAGAAACAATGGACTTAAACAAGACTCTAGAACAAATGAAGCAAACAAACATTTATAGATATTGTACCACAAAACTACTGAATATACATTCTTCTCATCAGCTCACCAAACATTCTCTAAGATTGATCACATCCTAGGCCACAAAACATGTCTCAACAAATTTCAAAAAATGAAGGCTATACTATATATCTTCACAGACCATAGTGGAATAAAATTAGAAATCAATTCCAACAGAAACACTTATCTCTACACAAAATCATGGAAAGTAAGCAACCTACTCCTGACTGGGTCAAGGAGGAAATTAAGATAGAAATCAAACGATTCTTCAATCTAAATGAAAAAGGGGACACAATTTATCAAAATCTGTGGGATTCTGCAAAAGGAGTCCTAAGAGGAAAATTTATAGCCTTAAATGCCTACATCCAAAAGGCAGAAAGATCACAAATCAACAATCAAATGAATCATCTCAAGGAATTGGAAAAGGAAGAGCAAACCAATTCCAAACCCAGCAGAATAAAATAAATAACTAAGGTCAGAGTGGAACTAAATGAAATTGATTCCAAAAGAATCATACAAGAGATTAATGAAACAAAAAGTTGCTTCTTTGAAAAGATAAAGAAATTCAACAGGCCTCTCCCTAGATTAAGCAGAAACATAAAAGGAAGGACCCTAATAAGCTCAATCAGAAATGAAAAAGGAACTATTACAACTGACACCACGGAAATACAAATATCATCTCTGAATATGATAAAAATCTCTATGCACATAAACTTGAAAACGTTGAGGACATGGACAAATTCTTGGATACCCACAACCTCCCTAGGCTCAATCAGGAAGAAATAGAACTCCTGAACAGACCGATATCAAGAAGCAGAATTGAAGCGGCAATAAAAATCTTCCAACAAAAAAGTCCAGACCAGATGGTTTCATAGCCAAATTCTACCAGACCTACAAAGAACTGGTACGTATACTGCAGAAATTATTTCATAACATCAAAAAGGAAGGAATCCTCCCCAACTTGTTCTACAAAGCCATTATCACCTTGATACCAAAGCCAAAAAGGACAAAACAAGAAAACTACAGACCAATATCCCTTATGAATATAGATACAAAAATTCTCAATAAAATCCCACTTGAATGTTTATTGCAACACAAGTCACAGTCACAAAGATGTGGGATCGACCCAAATGCCCATCAATCATGAGTAGATTAATAAAATGTGGTATATGTATACCATGTAGTGCTGCTCAGCCATAACAAAATGGTGAACTAATAGCTTTTGTAACAACTTGGATGGAACTAGAGACCATTTTCTAAGCGAAGTATTTCAAGAATGTAAAAACAAATACCACATGCACCCACTATTAAATTGGAACTAATTGATCAACACTTATGTGCACATATGAAAGGAAAATTCAACGGAAACCAAGCAGGAGGGAGGGGGGACAACGGGATGGGTAAATTCACACTTAACAGGTACAATGCACACTATCTGGATAATGAGCACGATTATAACTTTGACTTAAACTGTACAAAAGCAATCTGTGTCACCAAAATGTTTGTGCTCTCATAATATTCTGAAATTAAAAAAAAAGAAATACTAATATTTTTAAAGAATTTGGATTCTAACTTTTTAAATATTGGACAATTTGACATTAAACACATATATGTGTGGTATATATTATATGTGACAGTGTATGTGTGGTATATATTAATATATAAAATATAAAATTATTTTTTAAATTTCTCTCTAATATAAAATGACAAAGCCATAATATATCACTTCCTGCAATCACTTTTGACGGGATTTCAAGAAAAGCAGCTGGCATGGGACCTGAAACTGGAAGTATATTTTCCAAAATTGCAGACACATAGCAGCCTCAAGCATCTTGCCCAGGACTCTGGTCCAGAGCTGCCAGATAAGCCCCTACACACCTTGACAGCTGGGCTCTTGTGCCTCACACACACACAAGGGGCTTCAAGTTTCTGGTGCGCAATATCAGCCTCCATTTTCTACAGTATGTTAACAAAAACAGCCTCTGCTTGGGAACCTTAAAGTGAAATCCAGAAATGAACTGGATTCCCAATTCACCAAAATATAAGAGAAACTGAGTGGTTTAAAAACAGTTTTAGGTTACTTTGACACATTGGCTCTCAACTCTGTCATACTCCAAGTCCCATTTTTATAGCAAACATTTTATGAGACACCTGTATTCTCCTCAAAAAAATTCAGAGATAAACTACCTGCACAGACTATTTCAAAGAAATAAATACATGCCCTACATGTAATGTAAAGGAAAAAATATATATGCCCTGGAGCAGGACTACAGTAGGTGACATAATGAAGTAATCAGATACTTGCATCCATCCAAAGGTTGACTCACTGTAGCTCATGGTGAATGTGGCAGCTACACAGGCAGACTCATCTTGGTGATTGGACTGGGAATTCGAATGCCATGAGCAGTGTTACTGTGATGTTATTTTCCAAAACAGTGAGCTACTCCTGGCAAAAAACAAACCCCAAAAGCAAAACAAAAAAACCTGAACAAAATACAGTCTTTCCTTTATTCACCAAGTAGCTCCATTCCTGAGAAATTCGGTATATATTAAAATCATGCCAAAAATACTTTTGCGTTTCTGTGTAAAAAAGTTGGGCTACAGTCTTCTGTAATTATATCCAGATATTTGACTTTCCTGCATGTGGGAAAGCCATGCAGGATGGAGGACTACCCTGTACATTGCAAGGTGTCTAACCACTTGGCCCCTCCCTGCTAAATGCCACAGGCACCCTCTCCATTTTTGTGGCAACCAAAACCATCACCAGAGATTCCCAAAACACCTCCACGGAATGGCACAGACACTGTTGATAACGGTTTTCCGCATGGCCCAGGATCACCCACCACTAGGCCACACCCCAGGCCATGCCCCTGCTGACTTTAGCCTGTCAGAATGGAGTAGACCTCCCATTCTGGATGGCAGGTGCCTCTTACACAGGCCCTGGATGTGCTTGGACAAACAGTGCTTCCTACTCCACCACAACTTTCTTCTCATCACTCCCTTCTCTTATTACAGGTAATTCCTACCAAGTCTAGCATGCAAAATGGCGAAAAAAAGTTTTTCAGCCCAAAAATTTTTTTTAAAGTTTGTTCTCACATATATGTAAAGAAAAATGTAAGGTTTCAAAGAAGCAGAAAGTGAAGGGTTAATATATTGATTTAAGTGAATATGTAAAAAGCTTTCAGAGCTAAAGATGCATGGGATGAGTTGTTGAGGAAATCTCTTGAATTTTTATCACCTCCTCCCATCCAGCTTCCATTAATTAATATTTATAAAATGTTTAGAACAGTTTCTGGCACATTATAAGTTCTATCTAATCTTTGCTAAGTAACTAAGTAAGTACTCTCAAAGTTATTCTAAAATTCAAATCTGGTCACATTTCTTCCTTGATCAAAATCTTCAGTGGATTTTTATTTTAAATTCAAATATTTTTTTAAGAAAGTCAAATACGTGTACAGAAATAGAGAATAAAACAGTGGTAACCGGGGCAAGGGGTAGGAGGGGAATGGGGAGATGCAGTTCAAAGAATACAGAGTAGCAGATATGTAGGATGAACAATTGTACAGATCTAATGTAAAACATGAGGACTATTGTTAATAAAAGTGTACTGTATTCAGACTTTTGGCTAAATGAGTAGATCATAGCTGTTCTTGCAGGGGTTGGGGGGATGGAACTGAGATAACGGTTATCTTCATGTACTTAACTATAGTAACCATTTTACTATATGTGTATCTCATAACATCATGTTGCGTGCCTTAAATATATACAATAAGATTTATTTTAAAAATACTTTTTAAGGAATGGATTCTTTTCTTCAAATAAAAATCTTACATGAAATCTCACATTGTATGAAAGAGATAAAAGCAGTTCTGCTCTGGCTAGAGCTGAGGTGGCACCATCTTCACACACATCTCTTTTTAACACTGTGTAAGGCAATTCCACAGAACTCCCATCGCAGGAAAGCGCTGACTCCCAGGCTTCATAACCTGCTTTTAGTGTGACCCTCTAAGGCCTCGAGGATCTGGCCCCAGAACCCCCCCCTCACTGCAGACATCCTCATGCTGTAACATCCAACCATGCCCTGGGAGAAATAGTTCACTAAATGGCTCACAATATCCACTGTCTCTGTACCTTGGTTTTCATTGCTCCCTCCACCCTGGACCTCCCTATAACCAATCACCCAGGTATGTGCCTACCTGTCTTCTATCTGCTCACTGGGATATTTTCCTTCACCTCCCTAGATAATCAGCCTCTTCTTCTTTGTGTCCCCATTCCGCTCTGTTCTGCCATCCGTCTGTTTCGTGACAGCAGCTGCCACTGATAGATAGTTGGCACTGTACCAGGCACTATTCTAACAATTTTCCTATTTTAACACAAATCTTCCTCATAATAATCCTAGGACATAGGTGGTAATAGTGTTCCCATTTGACAGATGAGGAAACTGAGGCCCAGAAGAGCTAAGCAATTTTCCCAAGTTTATTCAGTGACTAGGAACTAGAATCACCACAGTCTGAATTCAGGTGGTCTGCTTGATGAGATGACTTGTTACTTTCTACACCACGAAGGTAGCACCTGCTACCTTCTCCACCATGACGTCCTTTAAGCACCAGTCACATCTAACTCATCTTCCTATACCGAGCACTTAGTAAGTCCAAAGAAATGCTGTTGAGAGAATCAAAATGAGTGTTTTCTTGATGTGCTTAGCCCAGTGAGGGACTTTGACTCAAAAATTCATAAAATGGTTATTGGCTTTCCTATAACGATTTTTCATTTTCCAGTGTTCACTACCTTCTTGTGAACGGATAGAACTGAGAATGCTAGATCACAGTACAGAAAGCTTGCAGCTCAAGTGGTAATATAAACTTAAAATACTTTAAAATTATTTTAATTACTGGATTTATGTTTTCTGAACAAACTTTAATTTAATATATGCTTATTTGTTAGAGAATCTGTTTCATGTAATGTGTATTTTTGTGTTGTTATATTAAATAGGCTTTTTTCCCTATAAAATATTTTAAAATAAGGAATGAATGTGTTTCTGTTTCTATTTTTCCAAAGACCTATTAACTCTGTGTAATTTCAACCTTTCCAGTCTTTTTGCACCTATTCTCAGTGCTTACCCAATCATAGCAGTTACATTCAATTTCCCTCAGCATTTCTTCTTAATTCAGGACATTGTAGAGGTCTTTAAGAATTTTTCAGATCTTCAGATTTTAGAGGTCCCAGTAGTTAAAATTGTGGGTCTCAGAATCTGCCAGTCTCTAAGTTTGTTTTTTACAAACTGGATGACACTGTGCAAAGTTACGCATCACCTCTGAGGATCAGTTTTCTCACCTGTAAAAGTGAATCATAATAGTCCCTACCTCAATGTCTCCAAAGACATTAACTCAAGGGCCTCTTAACTCAATGCCTGGCTCATAGTAGATGCTCAATAAATGTTAGTTACCTTAAAATTTCGTATTTATCCCAGGGGCAGAGGCTGCTTTTTAAAAATAAATATTCTTCCAGCACTTTGTGAGGCCGAAATGGGGGGATCACTTTAGGTGGCGAGTTTGAGACCAGCACAGGCAATGTAGCAAAAACCCCTTCACACACACACACACACACACACACACACACACACACACACAATTACTTTGTTAGAGGGGCTATGAAAAATAAGAATAAATGTCTCAACTTTCTATTGGATATGAAAGTGTCTTAATATCCCTTGTTACATCTTTTGTAGCAAGTAGCATATATTTCTTAGTTTCCCTTTATGGATAGAATGTGTTATCTGATATTGGTCTTTCTAATTCATAAACATGAGTTCTTTCTACTTAATAAACCATATCAATGTCTAAATTACTTTTTTTTCCCCACTGCTCTTTGGTGAAACCTTGGAGCCTGGCATTTTCTAAATGCTAATTGCTTTCTCTTCTCACTGTGGTAATTCATTCCAAACACACGCTTTTGATGTAGGATTAGTTCTACATAAATATTTTGTGAATGGAAAATATCACATAAAAAGTGAAATCTTTGTTTTAGATGCAGGGAACAGATTTATAAATATGCATGAGTGATTTAGAGTCGCCATATTACCACAAACCCAGGACAGGGACATTTCTGTTTCTACAGTTCAGAAAGCTGATGTGTAAAAAGTTATTAACAAGAAATCAATCTGTTAAAAATGTTTTGTGTTGAAATCCAAAAATAAAGATTTCGGGCAGAGAAAGAGAGAACTTTGTACACACTCACAAGCACATGTCAAAATATCCTGGTGGTTTGCATGATGCAGGGTGGGAAGGCAACCCTTCTAATGGCCAAATAACTAAATAACCAAGCCTCCAAAGCATTTGACACTGGATGAGAATTTTTTTAAAACGGAAAGTGGAGTAAAAACCTATTCCTTGCATTTTTATCCTGTGTTTTTATGTGGTCAAAACTGTTTTTCCACCATTCTCTAAGTTCATAGATCTAGATGTTTGTGATTCATGTACTTTTTGGTTAGTGAAATGGATATCTCAGGGGTTAAGGGATTTATCTAAGCCAAGGCTGCAGAAAATGTAGGGCTGGAATGAAAACTTGGAGATATTTTCTCATACCCTCCCTGATTATTGGTGCAGAATTTACTTCTTTCAAAGAGCTGAAAGCATTAAGAAATTTTTTTTTCTCATTGTACTTTTGGTAAAATAAAATATAGAAAATAAAATGACATATAAAGGAATTGCACGTATTTGCAGAAATTTGATCTAATGTATAGAAATAGAAATAATGCTTTTTTATTTTTCTGTAAATATTTTCCAGTCATTTAAAAAATTCTAAAGCTAACTAATTTATTTTTAAAGTTTATAATTGCAAGGTAGCTGTAATAATGGTTGTTTCACCTGAAGGCATAAAATATGACGACAAAGGCTATGACAAGGAGCCCTGTATAACCTGAAAGAGGGTTAGGAAGGGCCTGGAATGAAAATGAGGAGAGGAGCTCATGTCAGCTGCAGTGTGGTATGCACACAGCTTGTGAGAGGGCCACATGATGTGGAAATACTAACCTCCATCACGGCATTTACTTTGATGCAAATGCAAGTTGCAACCATTAGATATATATTTTTTATCCATGCCAAAAATCTGTTGTAAATCAGCATTTTTTGCTAGATAAAGCAAAGAGTTTGAGTCACATTATTTTTTCCACTTTTTTCCACAGTGACCCAAATAGTCTGTGAAACCGTCCCCATGAAATACCTCTCAACCCCATCTCCATGAAATGCCTGCCCACCCTCTCAACCCCAGTGTGTCTTATTGACCCTCTGAGAGAAGCTTCCCATGGCGGCCCATGAGGCTTCTGAGCAGTTCCCATGATGCTCCTCTTTGGGACTAACTAACGTTGACAGAAGTGGGTTAGGGCAGGAGCTACGTACGGAGTCACACAGACCCAGGTTCCAGACCACCTGCCAAGCTCTGTAAATTTTTATTGGTGTGACCTTGAACAAACAAATAATTTATATTTCTGAATCTCCATTTATTAAAGTGTATAGTAAGGATAGTATAGTATAGTAAGGATAATCTTACCTTACAAGTTCACCATAAGGATTAAATACAATGATGTCTGTATAAGTCTTACCACAGTGCTAACATTTAAATAAACAGTGGCTACCAAAGCTTTTTACTAACTCAAGAAAACACTGAGTAGTCATTTTCAGTTAACTAGAGAAGTTTTTTTTTCCTTGTTTCACTATGTACCACAGAAATAATTGACTTACATAGAAATGGGCTCTATCTTCACCAAATAACCAATAAGAATATTTGCTGGTTTATGCTAAAATCACTCCATTGGACTGAATTTTATGAATCACAAATCATTACAAAAACAAAGAGAGATGAGCACCGAAGAAATGGAGGGAAATTAAGAAGAAATGGGCAATGGGTATAAATGAGAGAGTCAAATAATCACTTAATCAAAATGAACCTAAAGCAGAATCCTTGTGCATTGGAAAAACTACCACTGGAACTGGATTCTAAACCCAGTTCTGCACTAGTGAGCCACAGACCTTATATCACCCAATATATATGGACCTGAGATTGCTCATTTATAAGATATGGACTAGACTAAATCATTTTCCTAAGCCTCATTCAGCTCTACTATTCTCGAATTGCCTTGAATTGGAAGAATGTTGGCAAATAAAGTCTTGAAAGCGAATCCAAAGCCTTAAAAATGTTTATTCCTTTTAAAAATTCTATTAAGCAAATGTAGCTGTTATCTTCATAAGTAACATTACATCCACTCTCTTCATGCAATCTGAAAGACCATGGACAAATCCAGGTCATTTCTCCAAAGTCAAACTGATGGCTGCTCTTAACCAGGAAAAAAACATCTGGAAGGCCGCCTGCTACCGGTTCGTGTACGGGCTCTTAGACTTAAACTATTCCCTGCTGTGACATACAGTGTCCTAAATAACTGTGTGACTGAGTGGAGCTGTTTGGAATTTTCAGTATAATAATACTGCCAGAGGACAGCTGATTTCAATGGTGCGTTTAGGTGTGAACTTGTTTGAAAACAAAGGCACACAGTAGAGAGTCTCTGGAAGTTATTTTAAATTAGAAAATGCTACTTCCATTCAGCACCACAATTAATGAGTTAGTTTGTGTGTCCTAAAACCATGTATGGAGGGCCTACTCTGTGCAAGTCACCATAGCAATATAAAAAGCATGTGGATTCTACAGCTGAGGCGCCCAGAGTACGGCGCAAGAGACTGGCGCGAAAGCATATAATTGCAATACAGAGTGGTGAGACCCAAAGCAGGGGAGCAGGTCTTAAATTCAAAGATGATGCACAGAGTCGTGCAGTTTGTTTTCAGAATGTACTGAGCTCTACTTTTTTTGGCCTGCTCCCCACTGAACCACTTCTGTGATCTTATGAAGGTAAATCATGCTGAATCAGTTCCATTTTCCAATAATTCCAAAATAATGAATTTTTGTTTTCTAAAAAAATGCCATTTTTGCTCCTTGGCTTCTCCACCCAATTGGAGACCAAGTCCTTTCATTTTCCCCTTGTTATATGATCATTTCTCTCTGTCAGGTTATTATTGCCTTGGTTTCCATCCTTTTACCTCTTGCTTAGACTATTGCAGCCTTCCTGTCTCTATTCTTGGCAAGCTCCGATTTACTGTCCCTTTTGTTATCTGATATTTTAATTGTGGCATTTTGATCCAAATTGTGAACTTTTACACAAATAGAAAATTAATAAAATGTTAAACTGTCAACTAATTAAAATTATCAAATAGGTGTGAAACTAATTCTTCAAATCCTAAATGCTATTTCATATCTTTGCATGTCCCCATCTCTCATCTCATAATTGATCCTGCCATGTTATCAAAATGGCCCAGTTTGTATTGCAAAATTAAATTGTTCTGCCTCCCTTCACATGGCTAGCAGAGCACTCCTCCTAAAACACACAGCCTCTCACCCTACTCTCTTGCTCAAAATGCCTCAGTGACCTTCCATTGCCAAAACAAAGGTTCTCAATCTTGAAACCTGAGGAGCTTTATAAAAATGCAAATTGTCAAAGCCAAGCCCTTCTGAGATTGTGATTCTGATGAATACTTCTGGGGTGCATAGCCCAGGCCAAACAGCCCAGCATGGCAGGGAAGCCCTCTGTCCTGGTGAGCTTTTTTCCTCGGAGCTCCCCAACTTCCACCCTCCCTCAGCCTCGCCTTCTCTCCCCTTGCGGTAAATTCTTTGCTGGTAGAATCTGACTATGCCCCCCCACACCTGGTAGAGCTCTAAGGAAATAAGTGGCTTTTCATAATTATTTTTTAAATAAGGAAGGAAACAACATGTATACTCAAAGTTATTCTGTCTGGCTTGATTTAACGAGAAACTTGTGAAGTTTTGACAACCATATGACACGAATGCATCAGTTGTTCAAAGGTTGAAAGAAAACATAGAGCATTCAGCTTTGGGTCTGGTTAACATCTATTTCAGGTTATCCTTAGTGAAGGAAATTCTAAATTCTAATTTATAACTGTTATGATTACTATGAAGATGATTCATAAACATGTAGATTTTTAGCAAAACAATTCACTTCCTTTTAATTTTCAGAGTTGTTAATTTACAAAGGCACAAATCCCCTAAATGCTTTAAGCAGTTAGAGCAAGAACAGAATTATGTTGCTCATTTGTGACAGTGTATTGGTATTTTCAGGTGCAGTGCTTTCTTAATGTCTGTACTATAAATTACATAGTGGCAGTAGTACTTTAAATTGCTGGTGGCAGTAGACACCAAACAGTTTCCATGGATGGTGTGGGGTGATCAGAATGAATGTGAACCTAGCCTTCCTCCAAGTTCATAAGGCCCTGCCTCTCTGTAGTACCGGCCAGTGACATCTCGCTGTAACCCACTTTGTTACAAAGTGATGGTCCAGATAAAAACACACCCAAGGCAATCCAGCTACTGAAGTACCGTGCGTGATTCCTCACAAGGAACTGTGGTTCAAAAAAACATAGGAGAATAAGCATAACCGTTATTTTAATTTTGTGTTTTGGTGCTGGTGGATGGGAAGACACACTAATGCATCCATGTGAAGAAGTGTGGTCTTCTCTCCATCTAGAACACTTTCCTTCTTCACCCAGCTTTTCTTGCCCATCCTTCGATCTCAGCTTGGAAACATATTCTCGAGCAAGCCTTTCTATCTGCCACCACCTGGGTTAACTGACACCTCTCTGTGCTCCCCAGTGCGTGTCTTTATTACAGCACCTAAGGCAGCGTATCAAAATTGCGCATTTACTGGCGGGTCTCTCCATTTGACTATGGCTTCTTAGGGGGAGGAATGCTATTTCACTCTCTGTTGTACTTCTAGTGTCTAGAAAAACACATACAATAAGATAGGCATAGAATAAACACTTTTTTCAGTTGAATCAATGATTTGTACTCATTCAATACTAATTGCTGAATATAGTCACAGACTACAAATTACTTAAACATTTTCCTTGTTCTTTTTTTCATGCCTGCAAGCCTGAAACATTACCCAGTATCTGATTTAATTTTAAGAGGGATAAACTATGTAGTCTGGAAGACCCGAAGGGCCATAAACCACAAGCAGCCCTGGCTCGGTCTCTCACTAGCTCCGTCATCTTCTGCAGATACTTTTGCCTCTCTGGTCCTGTTTTTCTCATGTGAAAGGGCTGATTTCCAGCCCAAAGCTTCTATGAGTACAAAAAGACAGTCTTCATATTTCAGGCAAAATACCTGCACCAATGATAAGTATGAGCCTCAGTTGTTCTCGTAAGGTGTGATAGAAGTTTTTATGGTGATATTTTATAGCACTAATAAAAAATCCAGTAACTTTAACCACAGAGCATTTTTCCTCTTTGTTCTAAATGATTAATATTAAAGAAAGAAATGGTGACTTGTGTCCAATGGTGACAACAGCTTGGTGGTCAGATCGGGTGTCAGTGATGCCAAATGTTGAAGGATTGACTAACAGAGTCCACGCTGCTATCCCTTCAATTAATCATAGCCATCTGGGGCTTGTGAAAAATGGACAAATGATGGTTTAAGGGTGTGAAAAACAGCATCAACCATAACCGCTTTAAATCTGGATATGAGTCACAACATAAGCACTTCCTACTCTAAACTTTGGGAATAAGGATAACATCACCTTACCTTAACTGCTTCTCAGATTATATAATGGTCTAAAAATATAAGAAGATATTTTACATGGAAATCTTGGTAAGTTGTAAAATGACTATGCAAGTGTTAGTTCTGAGACCAGTTCAGACTGCCATGGAGCCTCCCTTCAAAATAACCTGAAAGTCAGTCAGTCTATAAGTATTTATTAAGCACGTAATATGTGTCCAACACAGTTCTTGGCATGGTTCTAAAAGAAGTTTATCCATTATTCTACTTAGAGAAAACAGAAAACGAGCACATAGGAAAATAAACAAACAAATTATTAAAATTGTTTTCAGAACTTCTGAGAGGGCTACTTTAGCAAAGAAGCTCAGGAAAGATATGTGATTTGAGTTGAGAGCTGGGAAGATCTGAGGAAGAGAATCCCAAGCAGATGCAAAGGCCCTGGGGCAGAAAGGAGGTTGGCATATTTAAAGAATGGAAATAGGCTGTTGAAGATAGAGAATAGACAGTGATCCATAAGAGGTGGAATATAAGTCAGAGCGAGGCAGGAGCTGGACAGATAAGGGTTTTGTGGACAAGGCAAAAAGTTTGGGTTTTATTCTGTGCAGTGGATACCACTGGAGAATTCTGAAGCAGTACAGTCATATGCTCAGTGGCCCCAAACTACTACCCTTTCAGCTACTCATTCCCTTAGAGGAAAGAGCTAAGCAGAAAGGCAGTTTCTTGGGCAAATTTAAATCAACCTAGGACACTCACTGTTTTGTTTGCTTTCTTAAATCTGTTAAATCTTTTACTCCTCTTCACTTAATTGAAAATGTCACTTTTAATTTATTTATTATTGGTTTGTGTTACTGAAAATCAAAATACGATCAGGAGTTAGTTGCAATAAGTAGTGACTGTCAGTCTGTGATCCTGGAATTCCAAAGTGAAGGGCCATTAGAATTCTTTCCATGCTTTGACTTGTTAATTATTTTTAGTATTCCATTTTGAGGCAAATTGGAGATAGGAAGATTAGACAGTGCATTAGGATCTATGAACGGCTGATTTTAATGAAATCTTTTAATACTTTATGCAAAATCAGGTTTACTAATAAAAGCATGCACTGTGTGTCATCCCAATATTGCCACACATTTACCCAAAATTATTTACAGGGCCTAATAGTTTTGTACTTGTTTAGAACTTGATTTTATAGTTTTCACCTAGGCAAAAACCTCACCTGTTTAACTTAAGACTTTTAATAGAGAATGAATTCAGCAATGCTTACTCATTTATGGGTATCTGATTAGCCATTAGAGGAGTCTAGATGTATTTCTTGTGCTTTCAAATTCCACAAAACTTGAAGTATTGTTTTAAAGATCAAATCTGAGTTATCAAGATCAAACCAATTCCTTCTCCTTGTTTTACTGTTAATTATTTCAGTTGAAAAGAACAATATTTTAGTCACATTTAACTCCTCTTCAAAGCCAGTGAAATTTTTAAGAAAGTGTTGAAGTAATCTGGAGTGTGCAGAATCATCGTGTTGGTCCTATCCCATGCTCATGCCAACATGCCTGTGTACCTGCATACATGCACACACACAGTAAACCCATATCTTCATTTTCTAACATGTAATGCTCCCAGAAAAGGGGTGGCCAAGTATAAACGTGTAGGTGCAGACTATTCTTCATGCAGAGCCACTGCTTTCTCTTTCTTCAAAGCTTACTCCTCCACGGCACATCAGGGTCAGCTCCCTGCTGCCTCCCTGCAAGACGCGACAGTCACACCTTCACACAGGGAGAGGATGAAAGGGGGCAGTGTTTACGGAGATATTTCTAAATCTGCCAGGAAGAGACCTTTATTGTCATCTAATGGTTTTTCATTATTCTGGTGTGGTGTGTGGGTGTGTTTAAGAGGTCTCAATATCAACCCAGACATCTTGGAATGTAGGAAAAGCTCTCTGATTTATTTTACAACACACATAAATTTTGCTGTGAACTTGAGTGACAAACTCCTACACAGAACATGAAAAGCTCCCTTAGACAAGTGTTAGCCTTTTTTTTTAAACTGGCTTTGGAGGAATTATGAACAATAGAATAAGCTGTTCCATAGCCACCGACTATCTTGCATTATTCTCATTGAAAGAGCGAACTTCAGATTTATCATATAACCAACGTTTTAAACAAAAATTGTAGAGTGTCCCAAATTGCTTAAGCCACATCTCTAATTTGACAGTGAACATATTTAAGTGAAGATGAGCTAAAGGGTTTGGTAGTCATGGCAACATGATGTGAAAATATACCATGTCATTCAAGTCGATTAGAAAAAGTATATTATCATTCCAAAGGTTTTTGTTGCTACCTTAAATAGTGACTGTAGAAGAGGATAAGAGAGTAAAAGAGCCCAGGAACGTATTTTAAAGTTTTTCATTAGGAAAATACTGATTTGAAAATAATGTGATCTAAGTTCTAAATAAATCTGACTAAAAGCAAAATTGATATTAAAAATAAAGAAACATGAGAAAAAATAGAAAACAACTATGCTCCCTCACAAAAAATGTGTTAAAACTACTTCCTACAAGAAAGAGTCTAGAATTAGTGAGTAATTTCATATTAAATGACTTGCTTTTAGAGCACACAATTTTTAACTATTCATATGAGAAACAAAACCCCCAAAGCACCACTTATAAGTCTAAACAAACATGTAAGATATTTACAGTTTTATTCAAAATCATAAGATAGGTGATTAAATTGAAATTATTATAGATAATTTAAGGTACAGAGGTTTATCCTTGATTTTTTTCTGTGCTAGATATCTATAGCTAACTGTACATTTTTTCTTATGAAATAGAATCACACTATACATATTTGTCTATAATTTGGGAACTTAAAAGCCTGACTTTGATATTAGATATTCTTGCATTCAAGTTTCAGCTCTCAGTACCATTTCCAAAGGTGTGTTTTGGGGTCCATCTGAGCCTCAGTTCCCTTATGTGAAAAAAGACATAATAAAAGCACATCTAGCAACCATTGTCAGACCAAGAGATATCAAACTAAATGAAAAAAGACAATCAGTAGATACCAAAACAGATCTAGCAGAATATTAGAATTTTCTGCCAGAGATTTTAAAGCAGCTGTCAAAAAATGCTTCAACAAGCAATTATGAACACACTTAAAACAAATGAATAAATAGAGTCTCAGCAAAAAATAAAAAGTCTCAGCAAAGAAATAGAAAATATAAAGAAAGACCAAATGAAAATTTTAGAGCTAAAAAATGTATTAATATAATGAAATTTCAAAAATGCAAATGAGATTGGCTCAACAATAGAATGGAGGGGACAGAAGGGAAAAGATTAGTGAACTTAAAGCAATAGACATTACTCAATCTGAACAATCAAAAGAAAATAGACCAAAAAAAAGAAAGAAAGAAAAATGAACAGAGCCTCAGGGACCTGTGAGACTAATACAGAAAATCTAACATCCTTATCATCAGAGTCTTTGGAAGGGCAAGATGAAGAAGGCAAAACTGAAAAAGCATTAAAAGAAATAATGACTGAAATCTTCCTAAATTTGGTCAAAAAACCACAAACCTATAGATTCAAGAAGCTGAGCAAAACCCCAAATAGGGTAAGCCTAAAGAAATCTACACCAACAAATATCATAGTCAAACTTCCCCAAAATAAAAACAAAACTGTGAAAGCAGCAACAGAGAAACACATTACTTATAGAGAAAAACAATTTCAATGGTATGAGATCTTTCATCAGAAACCATGAAGGCTAGAACACATTTTTAAATTGCCAAAATCTAGAATCCTATACCTGGCAAAAATATCCTTCAGGAGTGCAGGGGAAATCAAGATGTTCTCAGATGAAGAAAAATTAAGAAAACTTGTCACCAACAGACATATCCTAAAAGAATGGCTAGGGAGGTTCTGTAAATAGAAAGAAAACAATAAAGTGAGGGATCTTGAGACATTGGGAAGGAAGAGAGAACACGGCAAACAAAAACATGGGTAAGTACAATAAACTTTCCTCTTGAGTCTTCAGCAGGAAGACTCACCTTCAGCAGGCTGATCACCTTGTAAGAGATATGAGGAGCCATCGGAAGGTCTGGAGCAGAGGAGTGATGATCTGATCTGGCATGTAAGAGGACTTCTGGGCTGCTATAGAGGCATCAGAGTAATGCAGGAAGACCAGGACATGTCATCCAGAGTGGTGAGACGACAGGGACCCAGACCAGGCCACCTGCAGAGAACGTCATGAGAAGCCATCTATTTCTGGATCCATTTTAAGGGTTGAGTCACCAGCATTTGCTGTCGAATTGATCCTGTAGGAAGAGGGGGAGAGAGAGAGACTTCATTGTGGACTATGCCAGGATTTTTGGTTTCAACCACTGGACGCACAAGGTTGTCATCACGTGATATGGAAGAGGCTTCTGATGGAACAAAAATGGGGAGAAGGTCATGAGCTTAGTAATAAGCCTTTGAAAAGTAAAATTTGACAAAATTTAAATTCCTTGATTACATTCCTCTCATACAAACATCCAGAAAGCTACATTTATCTGTTTGCATATTAGTGCCCCCCCTCAAATTTGGAGATGTGGAAATATTCAAAACCATTAACTGTGACTTGAGCTATATTAAAGAGGAAAAGGATAAAACTATCCTTTAAAACGTTTAGAATTTATAATTTTAGAAAATTCAAAATAAATATTTAATATTTTAAAACATGAACATTTATAAACATTATAAAACACCAAGTAAAAATTAACCGTAAAATGTCAATGATAAGCATAACTTAACATTTGAATGAAAATCGCTACTTGATAAAAAGTAATTACAAAAAAACCAAACTATTCATAATGTAAAAATAAATAAAATTTAACTAATAATTTAAGAAAAATAATATTTATTTTTCAAAAAGTGAAATCCTTAAAAAACAGGATTGTCATTGGGGAGTTTTGAGTATGTTTTTGGTGCACATTTTCTAGCTCTTACAAAAGTCTTTCTGAATCTAAAATGGTTCGGGGAAGAGTGAGAACATAGTTAGAAACCAACTCAAATATTTTCCTTTGACCCCTTCATTTTCAAACAGTTCTGTGTCTTATTTGATACCTCTGGAGATTGTTTTTTAACAACTTTTCATTATTTGCAAGAGCTGAACTGTTTTCATTGAATGAAAGCTGCAATTGTGTTTCAAAGAATGTGTTACCAATTTATCTTCCCTTAGTTCCATCACTTACAGATGTAGAGTCCACTTTTTAGAAAGTCTTTGAACTAAAGTAAGAATTATTTGTTCAATAGCAGCTTTGCTCTGCTGATTTTCATTGTTTTCTTCCTTTTGGAAATATTTACATACACAAGAATGCCTTCTAAGCAGGTGCACCTTTGTTTATGTAATATTTAATCAGTTTAAAACCTCTGGCTGAATTGTAAGGTGGAAATGAGTCTAATTTCATATTTTTGAAAAATATGATACAACAAAAAGAATATGAACAAAAATATCAATATTTCAATTCTTTAAAATAATGCAAAATAGCAGAACACTTGAATATAAATAATTGATTTTTAAATTCACTGATAAATAACTTAACATTGTAGTATCTTTTAAAGCAATTACAGCAAAGCTCTCAAAAACTAAAATCCTCACAAATAATTCTAGATTGTTTTCCTGTTTTATATCTTTTTTCCTCTTCAGAGCTAGTCAGAGCTTACCTTTATTGTTTGTATCAGTTTGACCTATGTTTCAAAGTGTATTTCATTTAAACTGGCTTCAAATGGCCCATTTAATCCTTCCCACGTGGGATGGGCCTTTTTGTCTAGTCACACCTAAACATACCATCTGCAAGTGTTACGTTTACCTATATTGCCCACAACTATTAATTGAAAAGTGGCATTTCATTGTACCTGTGTAATCACTTTGTTTTCATCATGAAAACATATTCAAAATGTAATTACAACTTTCCCTGTATTTTTTCACATGTAGTAAAAGTTAATACCAACAAACTAAAGATAACTACAAAAAAAATCTTTTAGAAAATACATTGTAATTGTAGCATCACCACGAATAAGAAGTTTTGAACATTCAAAATTCATTAGAAGCTCCAGGAGGACAGAGTTTTTGTCCATTCTGTCCTCTGCTGTATCACCAACATTTGAATTTTGCCCAGTGCATAGTAGATGTTCAATACGTATTTACAAATAAATGTTGTGTAATGCGTGTTTGCTTTTATTTGAGAATGTTTAATTCTTCCTATGGAAGACAGGAAAACGGAATGGATGTGTTATGCATAGATAATGACCAACTTAGTATTTAAGAAGGCAAAGGCAAAATTCATCAGCTGTGTTAGGTAAAGATAATAAGTAAGCAGCTTATGAAGCACAGGCAGAACTTATAAGATGTGCAAATATAAGTAAGTTAGTAACGTATGAGACAAGCTAGTCATACATAAAGTAAGCAGAGCATGTATGTTCTCAGTATCTAATATGTATCACATGCTAAATATACGTGAAGACATGTGAGGCATGTGCTCGGTATTCAGATATATTGAGTTGGCCACTCCTTAGTGACACACACTTTGGCAAATAAAAGCTATTGCTGCTCATCAAACTAATCATGAACCTTTAGCTGCAGCCAGGTGTATTTGCCTCTTGTGAAATGCATGTGTTGGTCTAGGCTCCTTCTGTCTGCCGCTGGACCCTTAGCTCACCCTGGATCCTCATGACCATACAATCAACAGGAAGAGAGAGAGGATATATAACCTTGCATAATCCAAAATTTAGGCAGTACACTCCTGCTCTGCTTGCACTTTTCCTGCTCCATCTCTTGCCACTTTCTTCTCTGTGTTTAAATTGATTTAATGAGCCAAGTGAGTCAAGCATCTTAATTCTGTCTGTGAGCCTTTCTGTTCCATGGCCTTTGGGATAATTTGCTTAATCATGTACTTAGAGTCTACCTAGCATCATATCCCACATGGCATAATTTTCATGATATTAGTATATATGTAAATAGGCATTACTTTGTAATAAAAAGAACACGCATACTGATTTTTAAAAAATTTTAGAGCTCAGCACAATTCCGTAGTCTTCTTTCCAATGAGTTGGTTTGAGAACTAAAGTATACTTATTATTAACTTGGTAAAAGCTTTATAAGTGCCTTGTAGTTTAAATTTTATGTCCTTCTTTGCACTTAAACAGATATTTTCAGTTTAATGGGCTTGGATATATTTCTGATTAATAATAACTTAAGAATAATAGAACTTTTCAAGAGTTTTAAAATTACCCCAAATCATAAAAGTCAGATGCCAAGTGTCATCTACTTGATAATGTAACTATAAATAAATGATTCTTAAAAAATTATCTAAATTTTTTTTCAATCACTGGGGCTCTGCTATTTTAACTCAGCAAATTCATCATGGCTTGTGGGTAATCCAGAGAAAAATGATGAGATGAGCTCTTCTTTCAGGTTTCCCAGATATGCAATTTCCAACAAGCCCAATTTCCAACAAGTCTGATAAGCCAAAAAAAGGAAGGAACAGTCCAAAAACTCAGACTGACAGCATGATAAGTAACATTATGTCCCTTAAGGAAGCGAGAGCAACATAAGGGGTTGCTGAACTTGTGATTGAGTCTTCTGGGACTCTCAGTGGGAGCGCTGAGATGTGGGTGAGCCAAATCAGATTCACTACACAGCAGTGCCCAAGGTCCTGGTGCAATATCCTGTTCAGAGTATGGGTAAACGGTTATATAATTTCAGTCATTTCAAGATGCTCTTTTTTTAAGAGCCAGACTTACAATTGGATACCAACTTGAAAACCAGTGGGAGATAAAAACAAAAAAAAAAGAGAGCTGTTAGTAGATGCTTACCAGATGCCGATGAGAATGGCTGTCTCTCAAAAGAGCCGAGGAAGCAGGAACCTGACATTTGAAAGACACAGACTCTTGTACTCTTCCCTTTTTTAAGCCCCTTAGTGGAAGACTCTGAGTGAGTTTGAACAAGCTCAAATAGACAAGGGAATCAATAGAACTTTGAGTTTCATCCAACCTCATGAATCATGGCAAATAAAGAGAAGGACTCTCTCCTGTAAGATGCTCAATCTACAGACTCTTTTGCAGAAACCGTGATTTGGATGGAAAGAATTCTCATGGTAAGCCTTCATAAATAGGAAAATTCCCCTTTTACAAACTGAATACACTAATGACAAGTTCAGATAGTTTCTTTTGCTAATTGACACTATCGATAATGTCTACACTTTCTAAATTTGACATACTGTCTGATCTCTTTACAACATTTGATGCTGTAGGTTGTCCTCTGCTTGAAATGATCTCTTCCCTGTTCTTCCATAACACTGCATGATTCTGATCCATTCCCAGCCCTCTCAGATTTCTGTTTCTTCTACTATCTCAGTTAGCTATTGCTGCATAACCAACCACTTCAAAACATTTTTAAGCTTAAAATAACAATTTATTATTTCTCATAATGCTATTGGCTAGCTGATCTAAGCTGGGCAGTTCTTTTCCATGTGGTGTTGGCTGGGTTCCTTATGCAGCTGTGCTCATCGAGAGCTCAGCTGGGACTGGAACTCCAAGACAGCCTCACTCACATGTTTGGAGAAGCTATGGTGACTGGAGCAGGTAGGTTGGCGAGGCCTTTCTCTCCAGCAAGGCATCACCCATGGTGGCTCAGGCCTCTAACATGACAAAAATGAAAGCTGCATGACCTTCCAAGGTCTAGGTCTGAGAATTCTTCAGTGTTATTTCCACCTCATGCTATTGGTGAAAGCAGATCACCAAGTTGAAGGGACAGGCAAAATTCAAGGTAAGGGCCATAGACCCTACCTCTTAATGGGAACAATGGCCAAGAATTTGTAGCCTATCTGTCTTCAGCCTCCCAATCAGTAAGTATTTTTGTTGCTGAAGAGATAGACTTTAACTTTCTAATTCTCTCTTTTTAAATGTCCTTGCTTAGAGAATTTCATCTGAAAACTCTTCAAATATCCCCCAATGCTTTCTATATAGTCTGACCATTCTGGATTGCTTTTATTTCAAAATGTGCCATGCTCTCTCATTTGAGCTTGCCCAAAACCTCCTGTACCATATCACTCCTCTCTCCTCAAATTTAGGCCTCAAATTAAGTGTCACTTCTTCTAAAATGACCATCCAAGTCACAGTTAAGTTTTACCCTATGGACTCCAATAGCATTCCATTTTCTCTGTAATTCTTGAATCCAATTCACTTTGAGGTGAAAGTTTCTAATTTGTGTATCCGCACCCCCACATCTAGATTATTGGATAATCTCCTACCATTCATTCCTATTTCCTGGGTATTTATTTCTTTAGTCATCTCCCAAGTGATTAGTTCTTGGTTATCTTTAATCAATGGTTAATCTTTAAGAAGAGAGTTCTTACCATACCACTCAGAGTAAGAAATGTATATTTGATGATTGAGTTAATGAATTATTAAATAAATATATATCTCTTCCTCAAAACCCTTCAATTGCTCTTACTTACTAAAATATAAATTTATACTCTGCAGACTAACCAAGGACATCCCTTCATACCCTGACTTTGCCCTATTTCTGAGAATATTTTCTGCTGTTTATCAAATGCATGCTTGGCTTTAATTTCCTTGCCCAATGCAATTATTTGTATTACTGCTTCTGCCTCTGATGACCTTTGTTGTCTTTGATGGATTCTTTCAGTTATAGTCAGACTGCAAATTTGAAGTTTGAAGTGACAGCGACTTAAACAAGTTGGAAGCTATTTCTTTCTTAAGTAATAATCAAACATAATGAATCTAGGGCTGATATTGCAACCTCATAGTGGTGGAACCTCACACCCTCCTACCTTTCTCCATGTGCACCTTTTACACCGTGACCTAAGATGGGTGCCCTTGCTCCCACCATCATGTCCACATTCCAACCAGAGGGAAAGAAGGCAGAGTAAGGGAAGGTTATATGCTTTTTCCTGTGTACTTTCTCTTTTAAGAAATTACACACATCCCTTAGGATGATCATATTCCACTGGTTAGAAGAATGCAGGCGTGAACCATATCTTGCTGCAAGGAAAGATGAGGGGAAATAGCCTTTAGCTGGCTTCCATGTGCCCAAGTGCAATTTGAGGATTCTAGTTCTGAAGAAGGAAAGAATGGACATTGGCAAGAGAAAGTGGCCTCTGTCACACTTTTGTTTATATATGTATCATTTATATTATAAAACCTAACTTATATTCTGCAGTAGCACAGAGCAACATACAAACTCCAGTTGTGCCTCTTACTAGTGGTGTGAACTGTTTAACACTTAGTCTCATTGGCAAAATGTGAAAAATAGTACATACCTGTCAAAGCTATCAAGAGGAACAATGAATATAAAAGACCTGGCACTGCATCTGACATGTAGTAGGTGCTCAATAAATGATAGTTACTGTGATGATTATGTTGTACAGCTCCCTTCATTAAGGCTTTACTGACTGCCTTAGCCCTCAGGGAATTGCTTGTCCTGACATCCTGTTTCACACATTTAGCCACCAGCTCCATGCCTTCAAACAGATCGGCCCTTATTTCCAACACAGTGTTACTATCTTTCCAATTAAAAACAGAAGTCATGTTGTATTTTTTGTCTGTAGACTTTCCCCACCTTACACATAATAAAATAATTGGTCAAGTGATATCCTAATTGAGCTTAATGTAGAACAACCTCAAGCTGAGATCAAGAGACAAGAATATTGTCCACATTGTGGACTTTCCATATTACACTGGGAAACATGTCAACGTCATGATAGTAATGGGAACACAAGAGCAGTGTTAGATAGTGCATAGATATCAACACTTTCAAGAAGACTTGTCCATCTCTTTTATTAAGACATAATTCTTGGCAGCAATGACCTTTGATTTACTTAATCTGAATTTAATACAGTTAGTAAGTATGACCTTGTTGGAGACTTAATATCTCTGGGCCTCAGTTTTATAATCTACAAAAACAGGTATAGTGATTCCTACCACATTGTGTTTTGTGAGGATTAAATGAGATAATTCACATAAATTACTTTGCACATTGCCTTGAACACAGTAAGGGCTTAATAACATTGAGCAATTATTATAATCCTGGTGCTGTTGTTCACACATTGCTCTCAAGAGAGATATTGCCTTGATTGAGTGATTCAGTTGCAATAGATTTCAAAAAACTAGAGAATTACCCTGGATTAAATCAAATTGAACATATTGTAAATGGAAATGACTACATTATGAAATTAAATTGTTATAACAATTATATGTGCCCATTTGTAGAGTTTAAATATGATCATTGAAGTCACTCATGATCAGAGGATTGATTGAGATGAATAAACAAGGAATGAGTCATCTGGGAAAAGCAAACCATGTCATGAATGTCCACGCAATTTTGAAGAACCAACCCCTTGCACCCTAGCACCAAAGCTTCACACCTGGGCTGTGATGGTTGTTTACATTCCAATAGGACGGCTGTGCCAGGCAATTTGTGGTCCTGTTCAATGACATAACCCACTGTCTCTAATTTCCCATTTGAGAAATGTGGCCAGCCTACACTGACAGATTCTTTCAAACAACACAAGAACTGACTATCACAGTGGGTTTCTCAGTGAATCCTAGTTGATCTGCCTGTCTTGATAACAAAACCTCTATTTGCTATTGAAGTTAAGACTTAATTTCTCCCCTCAAGGAGCTGACAGATTGTGAGACAATTAGCCAGGAAATCAAGTACTATAATACAGTGACGTAAATGTTATCATGGAGGTAGGTTCTGATTGTTTGAAAAGAAAAAAAAAGGGAGGGGGGAGAGACAGAGAAAGTGTCAGAGATGAGATTCGCATTTTTCCCAGGAGAGGATAGCCCAAGAAGCAGATAAGTGAAAGCATTGATTAGGCTGATCCTTGAAAACAAACAGAAGTAGAAGTTAGCTAGGCGGTCATTAGGAAGACACACAGTTTTACCACTTGAATTGATATCTTTACCCATCAAAACATTTGCTTCAGAAACACTTAAGTTGTGCAATTTCAGTTTTGCTTTATCTTCTAGGGAAAAGCTTCTAAAAATTGAAATTATGTAGCATTGAAAATGTATTTATTTTCTGAGTATTATCGTGATTGCTCTTCATAACTGTGAATTTTAAAAAGACCATGTTTATTTATGCCTGTTTTATGATTCCTGGGCTGGTCTTAGAAAGCTTGAAAGTTCTATAGGGAATTAGTTACATTATTTAACTATGTGGTTTTGTATATTAGTAGTTCTCTGGAAAGAAGGAAAGTATTTTGAAACATTTTGGTCATTGTGGATATTTTGTTTATAAGCAACTCAAAGTTTTGTGGTTTAGATTTTATTTATGGCTCATTAAGCCATACTTTCAGGTTTAAAAATGCTCCAAGAAATAAATTTAGTGAGAAAAAATAGAAAATGATTTTTAAAGCGCTTGTATTAAGGTCATCTCTTCCTACTCTGCAATCCATTGTTAGTGCGTTAATGGATTTAGATAGAAAAAGATACAAAAAAATGAGGATTAGTGATTATCTCCCTGAAAGTCCCTCAATTTACAAATTATCACAGCAATTCAAAGTTAAGAGATCTACCCCATCCAGGCAGAGGCAGGAACTGAGCCGGAGAGGTCACCCAATTACACATCTACTGGGCTTTTCTTCACAACAAATTGTCATTCTTGATTAAAAGCAAAAAAAAGTAAGATAGACTCATTGGCTTTTATTTTAGAGCTTCTGAAAGTTACATGAAGCACAGAACTTTGACAAGTTTATTCAAGGGTAAACCATTCCAAGAAAATCTTGTTGAAATGTTGAGAATGATTATGTGCAATAAAATCACAAACTAACAAAATATTGCTATTCAATAAATCTTTGGCCTTTGGAGGTTTAACTTTCACATTTTGTTTTGTTTTGTTTTATTTTATTTCAGGAAAATATGAGACTACAAACATTTGGTTACGTTTTATATCTTTGCCTCTCCCTAGCAAGGGATAGAGGTATGCCCATCCCCTTCACAATGCTCACCGCATACCTGAGATGTGGGTCCACCCCCCAACCCCCGAATCTCTGGTGAACACCACCACCATTTGAGCACCATAGTGTTAATCAATCAGTACCAATTTGATGGCAAATACATGTGGAGCCCATTCTTCCAATCTTGTGTCACCTCACTTTGGATAATGGGCTTAAGCTCAATCCAGGATAATATAAGCGGTGCTAGCTCACTGTCATTTCTTAAAATTGAGTAATATTGTAACATATTGTAAACATATACCAAACATGTTTGGTATACCAAACATTGTAAACATACCAAACATTGTAAACATATACCAAATTTTAATAATCCACTCATGAATTGACCGGCACTTAGGTTGTTTCCACGTCCTTGCAATAGTGAATTGTGCTGCCATAAACATTCGGGTGCAGATGTCTTTATTATAGAATGA